>OMLC01104413.1:30697-42155 GCA_900302585.1 Regalecus glesne
TGGGACATACTTATTCACTACCTGTGCAAAGAGATAGAGGGAGGGGAGGGGTGAAATGGGTGGGTATTTGTATGTATATTGTTTCTAAAAAATAACTCAACCCTATGACTAAAAGTCATTTCCTATACGTTCTGTATCATACTTTGAGGTTTGATTAATTAACATATAAAAAATAATTCAAATTATCTGCTTCCAAAATTGATCAGTTAATACCAAATCAAGGTTGGAAATCCTTTCCTTCGTTTAATATCAACTATGTTCAACTATGGTCATATTTACCTGTGCTTAGTTGATTCATTTTCAGACCTGGCAATGGGAAGTATTAATGTATTAATGAATATAGATGGAACAATGTAGCTGTCTTTCTTTATGTGCTCGAAACTTGAAAAGTCCTTTCTCCCAAATGTAACAATCTTTAGTAGGTTCAGATGTTTTCTTTGCTTAATTTTTATCCTACTCAGTCATACCTTGACAGGGTCGTCCAGGCTTTGGAAATGGCAGAAAAGTTGTGCCCTCCATCATTCAAGCATATCTTCAATGTGCTAATCACCAAGATGCTTAAATTTCACCTTATAAAGATCAAATCCCTTTCTACCAAAGCCTTGCTAAAATATCTGACTCCTGAACATAGCTTTGATATGATTCAGTCATGTGAAACATGGCTGAAATATTTTTTTTTCCTTCACTTAAATGAAGCTTCTCCACCAAATTATACTTATGCCTATGTGCTTTGGGAAAATAAACAAGATGCAGTCATCACCTGAATATTTAAATCTATTTTCAATTTAAAATCTAAACTTGAAACTAAATTCCAATCATGTGAAGCTGTCATTCTTAGTCAATCTCCCACAGCCATAACTAGATTGTGTCTATGATGTTACTCTATTGCTCTCCTGGCCTTTATTCGCTATTTATTGAAGAATTTGGTGACTTTATCCCAGATATTTTTACTCATTCTGATGATTTTCTAATTCTTGGTTATTTTAATATTTATCTGAATAGGGGTTGAGGATCCTCGGGGCTGCAGAAGCTCAGACTAAGAGTATGTGCCTACCAGTTAGGTGTCACACATTTGTCTCAGTGCAGAGTGTCAGAAAAGGGGCACCTGGCCTTAATGTTCCATACTTGTTAAATGCGAGGCATTCAGTAGGGGTTCAGTGGTAGTGTGCATGCTTACAAGTGAGGCATAGTGGGTTCAATCCCAATGCAGAGCATCACATAGGGGCCTCTGGCCTTACTCCCCCATGCTAGGTAAATGTGAGGTGTTTATGGTAAAGCAGTTTGAGTGGTCAATAGGCTAGAAAAGTGCGACATAAAAATAAATCAATTTGCTATCCTCTAAGTAAAGTATTCCTCGCACTTGTTGATACTTTTGGGTTTTATCTGTTTGTTCAAGTGTCAAGGCATTGCAGTGTTAATACTCTTTTGACTGTTGTCTATGCCTATGCTTGCCATCAGGATGATACAAACGTTCAAATTTAGCATCTGGCCAAATAGAGGGTACCCATCTTTTGAAGTTTTCGGAGTTACTTTCTTGGATTTACCATTGTTGAGCTGTTGGGGTCGGTGTAAGAGTAGAACTGGACATAGCACCTTTAAGATATAATGATTGCTGAAGTATTTACAATTGAACTTGTGAAGGCCTCAAACTCTTGGTTGGTGTATGGATGAACAATTTATATATACAACAATATGTTTTAAAAAAGCTAAGGGAGAAAAAATATAATGATTGCAATTAACGATTATAAGAAAGTAATAGCTTAACCAAATTAAATATTGTTATACTCATTATGATTGACTGACCACAAATGTGATCTGTGCATTTGTGTTCATTTTTGCATTTGCCAGGTATCTGATCATGTCCCAGCAGATAATGGGTGGAGTGCCTCCTCTTGTGTTTCTCAAAGATAAGCAGCTTGCTACCATGGAAGAGGTATGATTATGACATTATTACAATTATTTGTAAGGAATCTCATATTCAAGGTAATTGAATGTCAGCACTGGCCTGCTTCTGCCATCAAGTTTGCCTTTTTTTGTGGGAACTTGCACTTCTTCCCATAAATTCTTAATATTGCATTTAAACATATTTGGTAATTTTTTTCAATTTAACCACCACATTTTCTTGAAGTATATCTTGTCTTTATGCATACACAATAATAAAGGTGGTTTTTTTTAAAGAAAGGTAAAAAGTTGAATTAGTTCATCTGGGCATGGGGAGATCTGTCTTATAAGTCATGTTTAGTTCCCATGTTGTATGTGAGAGAAAAGTTCAATAACTCATATAAGTGACGTTTTCAGTCTGAACAGGCTGCGGATATCCCCCCCCCCAAACTTATAAACCATACACTAGCCGTTGACTGGGATTGCAATGAAACAGTTGCAATCGCAGGATTGAAAGATGGGGACAGATCAGAATCACTTTATTGGCCATGTAGGTTACACACAGTTTATGCTCTCACAGGTACCTCACATAGAATGACAACAGAACAATACAACTATCTTCATATATATATATATATATATATATGGGTTAACTAACTATATACAAGCAAAATTAAGAGGTGAAAAAGCAGGATTGTGCAGAGACTGTATCTGATATTGAAAAAAATGTTAGCAGGCTATTTGTATATGAACATCACAACAACATACATACAATGTACAGTACAATATAGACATGATAAATGGTTCGAATTTGTGAATATTAAGACAGGCAGGTCCAGGAAAATGCAATGAGCAAAATATAGACTTCAATGCTATCTTTATAGTTTACGAGTGTCTTAGACTCAGTGAATAGAGGACGATTCTCATGAAACTAAGATGCCCAAGAAAGTTTGAACAACTCATCCATCTATTCCATAATGGAATGGAAGGCCATGTTCTCTTCACTAGTGAAATCTCAAAGCCATTTAAAATCTCAAATGAAATGAAGAAATGCTGTTTGCATGCCCCAGTCCTTTTCAACTTATTCTTCACATATGTCCTGAACCATGTGGTACATAACTTCTAGAGTGGGGTGTATCTGTGTTGCAGACTGGATGGCCTACTCTTTGGTCTCTGCAGATTAAACACTAAATCCAAGATGCAAGAGTTACTACTGCTTGAAGTGTTATTTGCAAATGACTCCCCCCTGTTGGTGCACTCAGAGCCGATCCTCTGAGTCATTATCAACAGGTTTGCAGAGTCCTGTCAGCTCTTCAGCTAATTATCTACCTCAGCAAGACAGAAGTCCTGCATCAACCCTCACTGAGATCTATGTCACCTTGCACCAATCTCCAGCTTGATGAAATCCAGCTGAAGGTTATTGACCACTTCAAATACTAGGGAAGCACCATCTCGTCCGATGGCTCAATTACTAAGGAAATTGCTGCCCATATCAGCAAGACAAGTCAAGCCCTTGGTTGCTTCTCCTCCTGTGTGATGCTCAACAAGAACATCAAACTACAAACTAAGACCAAGGTGTATTGAGCAAGCCCCATCTATGGCTGAGTCCTGGACTATTTACATAGCCACTTAAGTCATCTTGAGTGGTTTCACATGAAATCCCTACATTCCATTTTGGGAATAAGATGGTAAAAGATATTCAGAGGGAATATTGTGAGTGCAGTATTATGGTCTTTACGGAGACATGGCTGACTGCGCTAATCCCGGATACGGTCGCTGTGCTGGACGGCTTCAAGCTGGTACGGGCGGACAGGAAAAGGGAGAGTGGTAAGAAGAAAGGAGGGGGACTGGCAATGCTCGTGAACAATAGATGGTGTAACTCTGGGCAAATCACTATTAAAGAGCAGTTATGTAGCAAGGACATTGAGTTGCTAGCCGTTAGCATGAGGCCATATTACCTGCCGCGGGAATTCTCACATGTTATTATGATAGCGGTGTACAGTCGGCCCTCCACTAACGCAGACTACAGGCACAACATCCTCAGGCCCTTGTTCTTATCTCCGGGGACTTTAACCACACTCTACCATCCTCCATTCTGCCCACCCTACAGCAATACATCAGTTGCACCACCAGAGACAATAAAATATTGGATTTATTTTATGCCAATGCTAAACAGGCTTATGCGTCATCACCCCTCCCCCCCTGGGAAGATCTTACCACAACCTGGTTCATCTCCTACCTATGTACAACCCTCTCGTACACAGGCAACCAGCTGTGTCCCGTACAGTAATGAGATGGTCCAACGAGACTAACGAGGCTCTGAAGGACCGTTTTGAGACAACTGTGTGGGAGGAACTATATGGTGGCCATGGGGAGGACATCAACAGCCTTACTGAGTGTATCACGGATTACATCAATTTCTGTGTGGAAAACACTGTACCCACCAGGACCGTATGGTGGTTTTCAAACAACAAACCATGGATCAATCCCGATATAAAGGCTCTCCTTGAGGAGAATAAGAGAGCCTTTAGGTCAGGAAATAAGAAGGAGCTGAGGGCTGTGCAGAAGGAGCTGAGGAGAAATATCAGAGAGGGCAAGAATGGCTACAAGAGGAAGATGGAGGAACAACTGCAGCAAAACAATATCAGAGGAGTTTGGAGAGGCCTGAAAACCATCTATGGCCACAAAGGGTCAAAGTCCCAGACTGTGGGGGACCAAAAGTGGGTGAACGATCTGAATCTACTCTTCAATAGATTTGACCAGACACCCATTCCTCCCCCGCCCAAGTCCTCAATGCTGCAATCACCCTCATCTGCATGTCCATTGCATCGCTCCAGCCCCACCTCGCTTTCTGCAACGAGCAGCTCCCCCCTCTGCTCATCTCATCATCCCAACCCTTCCACCCCCATCCATTGATTCTTATACTAGTTTGATGTATTTATACTCTTACATTTACCTATTTATCTGTTATACCTATTCCTTTATGTGTATGAATGGGATGGCATAGCTCAGTGGGAAGAATGGTTGTCCAGCAATCAAAAGGTTGCAGGTTCAATGCCTGGTCCTGCACAATGCACTTTAAGCTGTCCTTGAGCAACACACTGAACCCCCTGACTGTTTCCCGGGGGCCAAAACAGTGCCCATTTCTACTACACAATAGGATTGGTTAAATGTAAAGTAGAGAATTGCAGATTTCCCCCTGTGGGACCAATTTCACATGATAATTTCAGAATTTCACTCAATTGTACTTGTATAACTGGAGTGAAAATAAACATCTTGAATCTTGAATAGTTAAGTTTCTGTCATTTTGCAAAAATGCTGTTCATAAGAGTAGGGACACCTGCAGTCGGTTGAGACGGAAGAAATCACTTAGATGAGTGATGAAACATTCCTCAATAAATATTGTTCCCAAATGACTGATTTACTATTCTATGGTTTCTAGTCACTTGCATTCTAACCTCGTTATTATGTTTTTGTTAGAGAGAATAGGCGGGAGCATTTACTATTCTCTGTCCAATGTGTTAATTTTATTATCATCTGTCCTCTTTTTTCTAATCTACTCTATATCCCAATAGACCACATACACACCAAAACTCTCAATAACTGGAATTCATACCATGCAGTATTTCAGTATTTCATTTCAGTGTGCAATAACGTCTGCAATATAAATCCAAATAGTTTCACTGTGCAATATAAACATTCATGTGTGCAATAGAGTCAATTTAAGTTTGTTTTTTTCTTATGCCTCTCCGAGGAACCATCACCTTATCGTGGTGGAGATGTTTGAGTGTCCCTATGATCCCGAGAGCTATGTTGTCTGGAGCCTTAGGCTCCGGTTAGGGTCTCCCATGGCGAATTGATCTCTAGTGAGGGACCAAACTAAGAATGGTTCAAGAAAACCCCACGAAAGATTTAAAAAGACGTGACGTTACCCTGCCCGGAAGAAGCCTGGGGCCTTCGTCTGGAGCCAGGCCCAGAAGGAGGGCCCATCAGCGAACGCCTGGTGGCCGAGTTTATCACGGAGCCCGGACGGGCTCAGCCCGAAAAAGCAACGTGAACACTTCTCCATCCTGTAGACCTACCACCTACAGGAAGAACCATTGGGGTCGGGTACACTGCCAGACAGGTAGCAGTGGCAAAGGGCAAAGGGTCTCAGCAGACCAGAACCAAGCAACAGAAGCAGGCATTAGGGATGTGGACTGTCACCTCCTTGGGGCGTAAGGAGCCAGAGCTTGTGCGGGAGGTGGAACGGTACCAATTAGATCTGGTGGGGCTCACCTCTACTCAAAGCATTGGATTTGGAACCAGGGTCTTAGATAAGATTTGGACTTTATACTATTCAGGAGTTGCCCAAGGTGAGAGACGCCGGGCAGGTGTAGGGATTCTCGTAAGACCCCGACTGAGGGCCACTGCATTGTAATTTAACCCTGTGGATGAAAGAGTCATGTCCCTACACTTTAGGATTGTGGGAGGAAAAACTCTGACTGTTGTCTGTGCCTATGCACCAAACAGTACTTCAGAGTATTCAACCTTTTTGGAAACCCTGAATGGAGCTCCAGTCGGGGACTCTATCATTTTACTGGGAGACTTCAATGCACATGTGGGTAATGATGGAGACTCTAGGAGGGGTGTGATTGGGAATAACGATCTCCCTGATTTGAACCCAAGTGGTGCTTTATTGTTGGACTGTTTTGCTAGTCATGGATTGTCCATAACAAACACTATGTTTGAACATAAGTGTACATGGTACCAGAGCTCCTTAGGGCAAAAATCAATGATAGATTTTTTAATTGTATCATGTGATTTAATGCCACTTATTTTGGACACTCGGGTGAAGAGAGGAGCAGAGATGTCAACTGACCACCATCTAGTGGTGAGTTGGGTTAGGTGGAGAGGGAAGCCTCAGGACACACCTGGTAAGCCCAAACGTATAGTGCGGGTGAACGTGGAAGGCTTGGAGGAGGACTCTGTCAAGAAGACCTTCAACTCCCACCTATAGCAGAGCTTGTCTAGCATCCCTGTAGAGGTTGGACCAGAGTGGGCTATGTTCAAAGCTTCCATTACTGAAGCTCCAACTGTGAGCTGTGGTCTCAAGGTCATGGGTGCCTCAAGGGTTGGTAACCCACGAACACCCTGGTGGACACCAGCAGTTAGGGAAGCTGTCCGACTGAAGGAGGAGGCCTTCCTGGATAAGTTACCCCGGGTGACTCCAGAGACAGTTGCAAGGTACAAAAAGGCCCGAAGGACGGCAGCCTCAGTGGTGTAAGAGGCTAAGCAGCGAGTGTGGGAGGAGTTCGGGGAAGTCATGGAGAAGGACTTTAAGTCAGCACCAGCGCTTCTGGAAAACCGTCCAGCACCTCAGGAGGGGAAAACGGGGAAGCTGATTATAGTAAGGATGGAACGCTGTTGAGCTCAACTGAGGAGGTAATGGGACGATGGAAGGAACACTTTGAGGACCTCCTGAACCCAACTAACCCACCTACTAGGAGAGAGACAGAGCTGGAGGATGATGGAGGATCAACATCAATTTCCCTGGAGGACGTCACTGAGGTTGTCAAAAAACTCCACAGTGGCAAAGCCCCAGGGATTGATAAGATCCTTCCAAAAATACTGAAGGCTTTGGGTGTTGAGGGACTGTCATGGATGACACGTCTCTTCAACATTGCCTGGAATTCTGGGACAGCACCTAAAGAGTGGCAGACAGGGGTGGTGGTCCCAGTGTTCAAAAAAGGGGACCATAGGGTGTGTGGTAATTACAGAGGAATCACATTACTCAGCCTCCCTGGAAAAGTCTCCTCTAAGGTGCTGGAAAGGAGGGTCCAGCCAATAGTCGAACCATAGATTGAGGAGGACCAATGTGGATTCCGTCCTGGTCGTGGAACAACAGACCAGCTCTTTACGCTTGCAAGGATCCTGGAGGGGTCCTGGCAGTATGCCCATCCAGTCTAAATGTGTTTTCTAGATCTGGAGAAGGCTTATGACCGTGTCCCCCGGGATATATTGTGGGAAGTTTTTAGGGAGTATAATATAAGAGGATCACTACTCAGGGCCATCCAATCTCTCTATGCCCAAAGTGAGAGTTGTGTCCGAGTTTTGCGTAGTATGTCAGACTCTTTCTCAGTAGGGGTTGGTCTCCGTCAGGGTTGCTCCTTATCACCTATCCTGTTTGTGATCTTCATGGACAGGATCTCCAGGCGTAGTCGTGGAAGAGAGGGGTTACAATTCGGTGAACTTATGATTAAATCACTGCTTTTTGCAGATGGTATGGGTCTGTTGACATCATCGGTCTCTGACCTCCAACACTCACTGGATCGGTTTGCATCTGAGTGTGCAGAAGCTGGAATTAGGATTAGTACCCCTAAATCTGAGACCATGTTTCCAAGCAGGAGACCAGAGGTTTGTCCAATCCAAGTAGGGAATGTGTCCTTACCCCAAATGAGGGAGTTCAAGTATCTCGGGGTCTTGTTCTCAAGTGAGGGGAGAATGGAGCATGAGTTGTACTGGAGAATTGGAGCTGCTGGAGCTGTATTGCGCTCCCTTTACCAAACCATCATTACCAAGAGAGAGCTGAGCCAGAAGGCAAAGTTTTCGATCTACCGGTCAATGTTTGTGCCCACTCTCTCCTATGCCCATGAAAGCTGGGTCATGACTGAAAGAACAAGATCACGGATACAAGCAGCTGAGATGAGGTTTCTTAGAAGGGTGTCTGGTGTCTCCCTTAGAGATAGGGTGAGAAGCTCAGACATACGTGAGGGACTCGGAGTAGAGCCGTTGTTCCTACAAATAGAAAAGAGCCAGTTGAGGTGGTTCGGTCATCTAGTAAGGATGCCACCTGATCGGCTCCCAAAGGAGGTTTTTCAAGCACGTCCAGCTGGGAGAAGGCCACGGGGTAGACCAAGGACCAGATAGAGGGATTATATCTCCACACTGGCCTAGGAATGCCTTGAGATCCCCCAATCAGAGCTAGTGGATGTTGCACGGGAAAGGGAAGCTTGGTGGTCCAGGCTGAAATCTGCTACATCCGCGACCCGACACCGAATAAGCGGTCTCTGTCAGAGAGCTCCGTGAATTTGTTCTTGTGAGAACTGATCACATGAAAAATTAATGAGCTTTTTGATTTCATTTACGGCTATTTCGATTGAAATGTGATGGCAGTTTATAGGATCTAGAATCCAGTCAAACTTTTCCATTTCCACATCAGGGATATAGCTCAAAAAATATAATCTGGGTAGCTGAGGTGATGATTAATCACCTGGGCCGGACACTGATCAATGTCATTGTCAGTCAAAAACTTTGAAAGCTGTGCTGTGTGAAAGATTCATAATCTGACTTTGAAAGGCTAGTCCTCCAAAATCAAAGGTTTTTCCTGAACTCTGTGATCCACACACTCATATATATCATGTTTGTATTATTCCTTTTCATATTGACATTTAGTTCATTGGGTTTAACCATAATTCCCATTATATATGCAATGAGACATCTTTTTCTGGTCACATTAAAAAAAAATCAACAAATTATTTTTCTTGATATCCGCAGCAAATGACACCAACTCTTTTCTCTCCTATACCCACCGCCTTGACATCCATCGAGCTTTGGAATGAAATGGCAATATATTACGATCAGGTCCCTCATTTCGTTATAATTTAGCAAAAATGCATGCTCATAATGGATGGGGTTTAATAAAGTTAACAATAGACATGACATGCTGTGTTATTTCTCTGAGGTCAGTGCTCAGTTTGTTAGCCACTAATTGCTCACGATGAGACATGCAATGATTCCTTAAAGTAGATGGAGTAACACTCACCAGTAATATCCACAGGCCTGCTCTGTGCCCTGCCATGTCTGGAGCACCATTGGCACCGATGCCATGATCCTGCAAGATATTCTTTTCTTTCATGTAGCCATGAAACCAATTGAACATATCTTATGTCATATCATTCTCAGGAAGTGTGAGGCAAAATGAAATGTCCTTCTATAATAGATTCCTCTCACATATAGTGAACAAAAACCAGACCATAAGCGTTTCAGCCCTTGGTGCCACAATCCATCTTTAGAGCTTATGCAGGTTTGATTTTCAAGTGTTTATTTAGTTTTTCCTCTGGGTTGCTTGCAATATCACTGATTCTTCATTTGACTGTATTATCTGACAGTGGGATGGATTTCAGTTTGTTTGCTTCTGTTTCCCCACACACCATGTTTACAATATTTATTGCAAGGAGGCAAAGTCTGGATCCCTCCGATGGTGTGGGGTTTCATAGCCTTTGCTATTCAGTAGCTCATTTTCTATGAAGCTTTCAGGACTCTCTCTGAGACACTCATTGTCTTTTTGAAGTGTACCTGGTGGCAATTCGTTGCATCCAGTTTTTGTCGGTAAAATCCTTTGGTTGTCGAATGAATTCCTTATGTATCATTGGGAGATGTCATTTTAATTTCCTGGAATTCATGCTTTCACTGGATAGCACGGTAAGACCTAGCAGCCATTTTGGCTTCCTGATGGCTCACAGATAATCTTGCTGCATCCTCTATCAGCAGCACACATTTTACTGCATCCTCTTACGGTGCTATTGCCCTCTACATTTCCTTTGTTGTCCTCTGTGCTTTCTCTATTCTCCTGACGATACCTTGACAGGACCTGGTGCAAGTCTGCACCTAAAGGGCAAGAGGGCAGCCTCACGTATTCCTTAGGGCAATGAAGGGCAACACAGGTAAGCCTCGCACATTCCTGACAGCAATAAACTAAAACAAAGGGCAGCCCCGAGCATCCCTTTTGGGTCAAATCTCAGAGACTGCTTGGCAGTTTTTGGGTCTGTCCCTTCCTGCAGGAAGGCTAATAAACCTCGTGGCTAACATCTATCTCATGGCTCAGTTTCATTTTATATTTCCACCATGATGGGAACTAACGAGCCAGAGGCCGTGGGTTTGAACCCACCACAGGCTTTCAGGAGGGGACTATGGCCTTCAAACCCCACATCTGCCCTGAGATGAACTGGAAACCTATCAAGAATATTTTCTCACCTTTTTCCCAATGAGTGTTGGGATAGGATTCAGCATGGTCCCGCAATCCATCCATCATTTTAAACTACATGTCTGGAGTCAGGTTGTGGAGCCATACTGGTACCTATCCCACTATTCACTGTAGATGTAGATGTAGTCATATAACAGGCTGAACCATTTAATTAATCTAAATCAGTACATTGCTGCATTACCCAGCTCACACAAGTTTCTTCCTTTTTACACTTTCCCACTTCATCTGCTGTCCCTGGTTTGCCTCAAAGACCGTTTGGCATGTTTTTCTGCTTCATCCTGGCAAAACATTCGCTAGACACACACACACACACACACACACACTCACACACACACACTCACACACACACACTCTCACACACACTCTCACACACACACACACACACACTCACACACACATATACATATATATATGTGTGTGTGTGTGTGTGTGTGTGTGTGTGTGTGTGTGTGTGTGTGTGTGTGTGTGTGTGTGTGTGTGTGTGTGTGTATGTGTGTGTGTGTGTGTGTGTGTGTGTGTGTGTGTGTGTGTGTGTGTGTGTGTGTGTGTGTG
>OMLC01104418.1:0-18008 GCA_900302585.1 Regalecus glesne
TGATAAATTAACCATAAACTAATAATGAACACAGACCCAGGGCTGGATCTGTTCATCCAGGAATGGAGCTGAAGATCTTCCAAGGTGGGTCGATGTTCAGGGTTCTACGACGGACACCTTTGCAAACATCCCCGGTCAATCTGGAGAGGAGGAAAAGATTTATTTGGTTATGTGTGTGTGTGTGTGTGTGTGTGTGTGTGTGTGTGTGTGTGTGTGTGTGTGTGTGTGTGTGCGTGCGTGTGCGTGTGCGTGTGCGTGTGTGTGTGTGTTTGGGTTTGTGTGGATGTGAATGCCTAACTATATGAACAACCAAAGTGTTTCCTTTTATACTTTGTTAAAAAAAATCCCTTCGTTAATAGTATCGTCCGTACGACCATTGTCAACCACTTATGCAATGTTGGTTCTTGGGGCACCCGGAGTCTATCTCAGTGCTCTTTGGGCGAAAGGCAGAAAGGCAACCTTGATAGGTCATCAGTTCATCACAGGGTAAAGCTGTTAGGGAAACTGAGTCTTTCTTTGTCTTTCACTTTGACACCTTACCTTCTCCGCAGGTGCTAGGATCGAGCCTGCAACCTTCTGGTTGCTAGACAACTGTTCAACTTACTGCCCTATGTCTTCCACGTTAATAGTACCATACCCACAATATCATTTTACCAGCTGGCTGCTCTCTCTCTTTGGGGGCTGTGGTAGCTCAGTGGCAGAGCAATCAACTCAGATGCTGAAAAGCTATATGTTTCAGGTTTGAACCCACAATGGACATCAGGAAGGGCATTCTTTTGGTGTGGGTTTGGGCAGACAGGACGAGGGAGAGTGGTAAGAAGAAAGGAGGGGGACTTGCAATGCTCATGAACAATAGATGGTTTAACTGGACACGTCACTATTAGAGAGCAGCTAAGGAGCAAGGACATTGAGTTGTTAGCCGTTGGCATGAGGCCCTATTACCTGCCGCGGGAATTCCCGCATGTTATGATAGCGGCGTACGTTCCGCCCTCCGCTATCGCGGAGCCGGCTGGTGATCTGGTCCTCTCCGTTACAGGCAGATTACCGGTACAACATCCTAAGGCCCTTGTTCTTATCTCAAGGGACTATAACCATACTCCAGCATCCTCCATTCTGCCCACCCTACAGCAGTACGTCATATGGACCACCAGAGACGATAAAATATTGGATTTATTTTATGCCAATGCGAAGCAGGCTTATACCTCATCACCCCGCCCCCTGGAGTGACTACAACCTGGTTCATCTCCTACCTGTGTACAATCCTCTCGTACATAGGCAACCAGCTGTGTCCCACACAGTGATGATATGGTCCAACGAGACTGACGAGGCTCTGAAGAACTGTTTTGAGACTACTGTGTGGGAAGAACTATATGGTGGCCATGGGGAGGACATCTCCAGCCTTACTGAGTGTATTACGGAATACATTAATTATCCATCCATCCATCGTCAACAGCTTATCCGATGTCGGGTCGCGGAGGTAGCAGATTTCAGCCGGGACCTCCAAGCTTTCCTTTCCCGCGCAACATCCACTAGCTCTGATTGGGGGATCTCAAGGCGTTCCCAGGCCAGTGTGGAGATATAATCCCTCCATCTGGTCCTTGGTCTACCCCGTGGCCTTCTCCCAGCTGGACGTGCCTGAAAAACCTCCTTTGGGAGGCGATCAGGTGGCATCCTTACTAGATGCCCGAACCACCTCAACTGGCTCCTTTCTATTTGTAGGACCAGTGGCTCTACTCCGAGTCCCTCACGTATGTCTGAGCTTCTCACCCTATCTCTAAGGGAGACACCAGACACCCTCCTAAGAAACCTCATCTCAGCTGCTTGTATCCGTGATCTTGTTCTTTCAGTCATGACCCAGCTTTCATGGCCATAGGAGAGAGTGGGCACAAACATTGACCGGTAGATCGAAAGCTTTGCCTTCTGGCTCAGCTCTCTCTTGGTTACCAATAGAGATGACACGGTTAGTCAAGTCAAATTTATTTGAATAGCCTATTATCACAAATTAACAATTTGCCTCAGTGGGCTTTCCCCGTTTTTTGTGGAGTTTAGATGGATTTTGGGGAATTAAGGCAGATGTCCTTCCAGGTGATGTGTTCATTGAGAGAAATTTTCATCACTCATTTAAGTGACTTCTGTCTAAACTTGGATTTTAGAGTGAATGGAGCCATCATCAGAAAGTTCATTTCTAAGTCTCACTGCAATAACTCCAAATAATGCAATTGGAAAGCCAATGTAATGGTTGTACTCGGAATATCTTTACTTGGTAATCGGCAGACAAAGACAGGGTTTTGACTTCTTACTTACCTAGAGCGTTACGACTTCCTTGACTGTATCCCCCTGAAATAGCCTAGAACTCCAATTGAGGTTGAACTAAGAATATGTCACCTTTAAAAAAAACTACACAGAACTACTGGCAAGCGACTCATGGCAGATCTTCCAAAATGCAGGGTCCTGCCTGATGATCCTCCATTCACAAAAAATGGTGGTGATTACTTCAGCCTATTCATGGTGAAAAGAGGAAGAGAGCAAGTTTTGACCTGTTTTGCTATACGAGTCATACATCTAGAACTTGTCTCTTCGAAGACTTGACACTGATGCATGCTTCAACACAATTACAAGATTCCTTGCCAGAAGAGGACAAGTCAAATAGATGTACTCAGATGATGTGAAGTGCCGTGAGGATTGCCGTAACTTGTATATTTGGGAAACTAAACAGACACTGGCCAAGAGGATGCCATAATACAGAAGACTGAATGCGTCAGGCCAGTACTCCACAGTTTACAATCCATCTATAGGCCGGTGGCCTCTCATTCAAGGATCAGGATATTCTCATCTTTGATAGGGTGGAACACTGGTATTCAGGGGGCGGGGACAAATTTAGATTACCACACTTAGCCAGGGTCTGTTTCATGTGGGATTTCTACCCTTCCCCAGCTGCTGTATATATGGGGTGGTTCAGCTTGATGGTACAGCATCCTGGTGACTCCTAGTTTATGCTCCAGTGGATGATGAGAGACAAATGTTAAGCACTGATCAGTATATGTGGGTTTATAGTAAACATCAACAGTCAAATATCATCAAAAATCAAACATCTTTCAATAATAATCCTCACTTGAATTTGGTAACTTTGTAAATTGATCATTGTTCTATACCAATAAGTTCTTGTGTTCAAGTAAATTGTTCAACTTCACAGAGTAGTCCTATGGATAATTTTTTTTACATGGAGTCGTGAGGGTAATTACTAGCCCATCAAGCTAAGGATTCATTCATTAGAAACCTATAACCTTCATGAACTTAATCCCAAATAGAAAATGTCTACCATCAATTGACTTATTTGAACAATACTACATAGTCTATCTTATTTATTATTCTATGTTCCTATTTTCATCACTATCTAGTGTCAAATTCCCTACTGCTGCAATAGTTTAATGTCACAGAAAAGACAACATAAGACCATTAAACCGCACAAATTTCAGTTTTCCTGTTGAAGATGCCAGATTACACAGCATCATAGTCTGTTTCAACAGATGTTAATGAGCAATACATACTTCGTGACTTGTCTTCTATCTACCTAGTCAGAAGATATGCTGATTGGGGTGTCCCTGAAGGGTCACCTAGTAGAGCACATGTCACATAAGGCTGAGTCCTTACCGCCCAAGTTCAAATCCAACCGCCAGACCTTCTACTGTATCTCATCAACTCTCTCTCCCCTGCCTTTCCTGTCTCTCTCTTAGCTATCCTAACAAATAGACAGAAAATATCCCCCCAAAGAAATTACACAAACAGACACATGTAATATTTAGTCCATTGGATCAAAAATTAGGAAAAATGGACTTTCTTTCAGAACAAATGAAGAGTCCTTTGTGTGTTTGAACACTTGTAGTTTGTGCTGTGTGAAAATGTAGATTTGAGCTGTAAGGAGTCATAAACATATAGGCAGATGTTTAGTTTTCAAAGTTTTTTTATAGGCTCATGCACATTGCTTGATGGTTCATGTCCAGGAAAGTCAATAGTGTGTTTATTATACTAACATCTCACCTTGAAATTGTCACCAAAATACAATTACAAAGCAGCCTATTTCAAAACAAGATAATTTTTTCCAAATGTATAAAAAATATATATGAAAGCTAAAAACACTTGTATACAAGACAATAACACTTTCAGATATGCCATTAAAGATATGATATTCTTTCAAATAATTGTGCTACATTGTTGGACATATTTTATATATTATAGTATATTATTTTATGCATGCAAATCAAAAAGCTAAACAAAAATACTGTTAAAGTACAAAGGTGTGCTACAAAACTGAGCATAGGGCTCTAAGGTTTAGTCTGAAGTCACTCTCCATTGACTCATGCTCTTCTTCAATCTTCTGCTATCTCTTTAAACATTTCTGGGCTTGCTTCAATAATGAATCAAAGTCAAGTTGTTGAAACCTCTTGGCAGGAGTTGGCTCTGCATCCCTATTGGAATCTAAGGAAGACAGGATTACATTACAGAATTACATTAATATTTTGAATCCTATAAAATTAAAATCTCTGCTCAGTCAAATATATAAGTAAATAAAACCTGCTTCATCAGAGAAAAGCTTATGTCATATAAATTAAGTCTGTTCATTCAGACGGTCAACATGATTCCTGCCTTCAGCGCTACACATTAAAAGGACTTGAAAAAATGCTAACGGGGCAAACAAATATTTACAACTCCTCCCATAAAACTCTCACCTAGATCGGCATAGTCTGATTTGCAGAACTGTCGTCTCCCACCAAAGCAGATATCCAATGGTAGCTCGTCAGGCTTTCTTAGTTTGCTGCCATTCTCAACAGCTGCAAATGCATCTGCCATGTTACAGAATGTGACAAATCCGTAGTTGTCCCTATGGAACCTAAAGAGAACACATTATTTTTAGGGATTTCTATAAAAGCCAATACTACAGAGGACAATTTTTACATGTTACGATTAATCCCCACGTTGAAGGGGTGGACAGAAACTTATAGATTGAGCATGGGGGATTAAGGCCGGACAACCTTCCAAATGCTCCAGGGTGGGTTTGAACTTGACACATCTGGCATCAAAAACAATACTAATTAGCAGGGTTGGGAAGAATACTTCAGAAAAAATATTTAGTATCTGAATACTTAATCCACCGTTTTAAATGTAAAGTGTAATGTGTTCAATGCACAAAATTAGTTGCTTTCATCTGTTTACATTACATTACTTCAATTAGGAGAAAGGTCGGCCACCTCGACCTGCAGAAAGCAGGTCGAGGTGTTTTTGAGCAAGACACGTAAACCTTACTGCTCCCTGAGCGCCATATATTGGATTAAAATACAGAGAAATCAAAATTTCCCCTTGCAGGACTGATAAGGGAATTCATTTGGTAAACATTTTCAAGCAAATTTTATGTTCTCCATGTGTGTTATTACTGCTGAGTTACACTGCAGCCAAACAGTTTTCCTCCATTTGGTTTTTAATTTTCTTGTGAGGTTGCCTGCAAATGAAGCATGAACACAGTCTCTTGTGTAACACCAATGATTATTAGGAAAAAACTATTTTCAGAGTATTCTGCTCAAAATTTACCAGATTACTGTAATCTGAATATTGGTGTTTTAAAACGAATGTTAAGTGGGCTGAATATAGATGAGTTAATCTCTGTATTCTGAGTACATAGCACCGTTATTTGTATTTCGTTACAACCCAACCCTGAATATTCTGCATAGTGAGGCTAAGAAAATTTTTTTTTTACATTTTATCCTGCATACTTACCCTTTGTTACGGAAGTGAAGCGAAACACATTCTACCTCTCCAAATAAAGAGAAGCGTTCTCTCAGCTCTTTGTGGGTCATACACCTACGGATACGGCCCACGTACACCACCCTGCGCTCTTCCTGTTGGAAAGATTTTGGGCAAGATGGTTTTCAGTAAGAGTGATGGAGAAATAAACGTGCTCCAAAATAAACTTAAGAGGAAAAACTCCTTAAACCCACTATAGCTTTTAGTTTCTCAATCCTTTTCTCTTGCTGTCTTTTGCACCTTCTGGACTCTATGTTGCTTTTGCGATGATACGTTGGGCTGCGGGGAAAAAAAGGAGATGGGGAAACATTGTGCTGTGAGATTTGATAGAGCAAGAGAGGGACACAAGTGGCGCACTGACTTTCTCCAAATGTCCACTCTAATTATCACTCACTGACCTGCACGTGTCTCTCCATTGTTTCTGATGGTTATGAGGGGATGGTGATCTTGATCTTGATAGAGACCTGGTCTGGGACCAAGACCTGGACCTTGACCTGCTGGACTCTGATGTAGAGCAGGACGACCTGTACCTCCGAGGTGGGGAGTGAGAGATGGAGCGCGAGGGAGAACAAGATGATGAGCAGGAACTACTTTCTGAACGCCTAGAACAGAACCTGCAAGGCAGATGGATTTAAGAAAGAGGGATGATGTACAATCATGACAAAAATATCAGAAGGTCATAACAGTAAATGGAACAACATAGAATATAATACCTCTTTCTTTTTGGAGATCGAGACCTGGAGGAGGAGCATGATGAGGAAGATGATGAAGGGGAGTTTGAACTTGAATCAGACAGAGGGGACCTTCTCTGGTATCTCCTGGTTGCTTTCCTTGCCCTCCCTCTGTCAGGAGGGCTGGGGGTAAAAACAGTGGGATGGTGTGGCTTTGTCCTGTCATCACCTACATCACTATAAAGACCAGACTCCTGAATAGCCACAGTGCTTTCTGAAAAAGTCTCTGGACTAGCCCGTTTTTCCTCTGAGTGACGCTGCAGCACACATTCAGAGTGATTAGCAGGTTCAACAGTGGCATGTGTTTCAGAAGGCGTAGTGTATTTCTGACATGGAGTAGTAGCATGTGGACCAATGACATTACCATGTGTTTCATTTTGGAGGCTTAACGTACCCTCAGTGGAAAAAGTCTGATTTTTACTACATAGCATAGCATTCATTGCGGAGTGATCCTTAAGTACACAATAGTCATGGTCAAGGAATATGGATAGACGTAAATGTCTCTGAGCAGAGGTATGGGCGGCAGGGGCTTTTGGGGCACTAGTGTGCGTCTTCTTAGACAGTATAGGACGGGGGTCTATCAGTTGAATGGCTTTGAACGCAGTACTTTTAGGTTTTGCCAGCTGCTTCTTCTGGGTTGAAGAATGAGAAAGCTGCCAGGGATGTTTAGCAGCAGTGCCAAGAATGACATCAGTCCTGAGAGATTCTGCTGTCTGTACAGGCTCCACCATTTGAAGAGGTTGTACAATCCCGAGGGGTTTTGCAGTGCCAAGCATTTCTGAAGTGCTACATAATTCTGAAGCTGGAAACTCAGCAGGTACCACAGATGGTATCCCTACTTGTCCATGGGGTATATCTGGTTCCAAAGTTTTTGTTTCCTCAAGTTCTGGAACACTTAACAGCTGCAGGTTGACAGACTGAGGTGGACAAACCAGTTCGGGAATGGAAGCTACATCAGGTTGTGTGCTGCGGAGAGTTTTTTCGTTGTTTAAGATGCCAGCACACAATAACCCACCAACTTCTGGAAGGAAAAAAAAAGAGTTACGACAACATCCTGATATCTGACTGACAACTTGAACACATTATCAATAGAGTTCTCGTGCATTGAACTATTCATCAAAGCAAAATTCAATTAACAGTTGGAGGGCAACCTCCAAATCTCTTCGCTGGTGCCTTCAACTAGAGGAGACAAACCAGGTCGTAAATTGAAATAGACCTATATTATTCTATCCTGAGAAAGATACATTTTTACATGTCATGATTAGTGCCCACGTTGTGGGGGTGTACATGAACCATTCTACCCTGACTAATGGCAAATGGAGCGGCCTGGGTGGTTTTGTTTTTACTTCCACTCTGCGCTCGTGTGTACTCATAATGTGCTGTAATTTTCATCTTTTATTTTGCTACGATCTGTCTCTATTATTTCCTGCAAGTCATTAGCCATGTTTCCATTAATTGTTTAGTGAATTTTAAGCAAACTTTTGAAACGTAGAAAAAAAAAGTGAATTAGAGATGTTTCTATCAACTGGTTTGGAGCAAAAAACTAGGCTACAAAAAGCATGGTTTGGTCAGAGGTTTGCAATATAGGCTTCAGTGTGCGTGGCTATAATAAACAAGAGCAATGACACATATATTCATGAAGCATTCCTCATAAAAAAACAGAAAAACAAGAGCAGAAGAAGGGGTTGTGAACTGGAGCCAAAACCAGTCGCATTCGCCATGATGAGAAAATGGAGAGTTCTTTAGGAATTTGTTTCAATCGTTAAAGTTGCAATTGTTTTTTCATGTCAACTATTATAGGCCTGACTTAATGCTGTCTGGAGACACTGGCTGACAGTGGAAACGGCTGATTAGCCACGAGTTAAGTGTTTCTTACATCATAACTTATTTGTTTAAGGTAAATGGTAAATGGACTTGTTTCTATATACCATTTAGTGAATTAAACCTTTTCTAAAATACCAAAGTGTGTAAAATCTGTTAAAGTGAAAATGAGGACGTTTTTTCAGATTTTGGCATTTCCGTAAACCTTTTCTAATATAAATATGTTATGGAAACATGGCTAATATGTAATAGCAGAAATGTATTGATAATATTACATTTTATGTTTACAGCACTTTTGAAAATATTCAGACACTTTATACATGTTAAAATAAACATAAAAGCAAAACACAATCAACCAATGCACATAAAACTTGTTATGGAATAATGGACAATATGGTTTAAGGAAGAAGTGACATCACATAGCTTGTGTGGTACTGCCTGTTTATGGCAAAATCTAATTGACGAAGCACAATGATGCATCAGCTGTGATTCTGATTCAATTCTGACTCTGTTATGAGAGATTTAATTTAATAAGCCAAACAGTTGTGGTCTCCAGATCCATTTGTTTCTGATTCCAAATGAAAATGTTCAAGATACCTGTGCCACCAGTGGAAAAAAATCATCGGTAACACGTACATGCCTGTGTATGACTACTGAAGCTGTTCTCTAAATTACGTGCCTCAGAGAGCTGAACAGATATGATCACTAAAGGTGTGTTCACATTAGGAGTTTTTCTAAGTTGCCAGCACATTTTTTTTGCATTAAAACCCATAGAAATGTAGCTGCAAAGTAGGTAGAAGGCATTTACTCTTAAAACACCACTCAAAAGATGAGAACAGGTGAAAATGTACATGAACAGCTTAATTATTAGCCAACCATTCACGCTGAAGATGAGGGTTGATTATGTAGCACAACGCAGGGGGATTTCTGCTTCTCATGACATCAACAAACATGGTGGTGTTGGTGCCGGTAGAAAAGCTGGGGCTTAATGTAGGGGAATAACCCAAGCTGTTTGATATGCTAAATAAAAGGTACCATAATACAGGTCACAAGGATGTTATCTGGGACCAGAATAATTGTTTGTTAGACATTTCTGGGAAGTGTTCCTTCTCATGTCAACAGAGCCAGAAGTTGTTTAAACAAACTAATCAAATAATAATCAGGTCTGAGCTGAACTGAGCAATCCACTGTTATGCAAACAATAAGTGCATCATGCGATCCACTTTTGTTCTCATTTCATTAAAAACCAATAAAAGCAACACCCAATGTGAACACGTCAAAGACACTTTTGCTGGATGAGTCTAAAAATAGAGATAAAAGAAGTAACTCCAGTTGAAACAAAGGGAGCACAGAATCAAATATGACCTCAGTATCTAGTCTATAAAGTGCATTACTAGCATAGCCATTCACCTTGTGTTTCCTCAAATTGTTCCAGCAGGCTGGTCAGATCAGGAGCTTCTATTCCTTGATAGATATGAAAACAGACATATAAATAAATTAGTACCATTATTTCTCAATTCCACAAATAAAATGTGTGGCCTTTGGAATTTGTGATGTGTCTGTTGCTCATGTTCATCAAATAATACATATTTAACAGCTATGAGACAAACATTTACCTGAGTCATTTGTTTGGGTCTTAGCTCTACAGATAAGATGGGCAGAGGAGGACGGTATCCCAGAGGGCAGGCTACAGATGGATGTTGAGGTTTCCTGTATTGGGATGGCTGTATTAATAGGTGTTGGGGGCTGATTTGGTACAGGGGGACATTCAGCTTGTTTTGTTGCATCTGGATTTGAGGATGGAAGACACTTGGGAACAAGTATTTTATCTTCAGTTTGGATTTGACTGCATGTTTGAGGTTGTAGCTTTATGCATTCTGAAATATCTTTTTTAATTGTTGGGGTCAAGCACTTTGCTGGAGACCCAACAGAGACAGGACTTTGATTTAGTGGATGTTCCAACATTTTATTGCTTTCTTTAAGGATGGATGTGCCTTGTGTGTTAGGTTCCCGGTTTAGTAAGGATTCCTTGGGTTTTGGCTGCAGAGGAGACAACCCTCTTTTAGGAGCTTGGCTGGAGAATGTTTTCTGTATCTCTCGCAAGAGGCAGGTGCTCTTAAGGTTAGACTTCCTGTCAAGCGACCATGATTTGTGCTGGGGTTCAAGGGAAGACTGGGTGGTGGTTGGTGATGTTGGTTTGCAAGTGTTATCCCTGGATGACTGAATAGCAGGCAATGTAAGAAGGACAGGATTAGGAGGGTCACTACTGAGAAATTGAGACTTTTTTTCTGAAATTATCCTGCTTTGAAAAACATCGACACCTGCTGAAAGACTTGAGGCTGGACTGGTAGGTGAGAGGATTTTGGATTTAGTCCTTGGGCACTTCAATCCATTATGATGTAAATGACTTGAAGGTTTAGCGTCCACAGAATTGGACTTGGAACGTAAAGAGGTGCGAAAAGATGAAGCTTTGTAATCCGTATTTTTGAATCTGTTGGAACTATCATTGCAGATTTCAGATTTTTCGGCAGATGTATGAAGGTGTTTTGCCTCTGGTACCCATTTATTCAGGCCCAGTCCCTGTAAACAAGGGATTGGTGTCAGCTCTTTGGGGGGCTCAGGTAGGGAGGGCCACTTGGTACTGTAGTTCCGATGTCTCTCCGCCAAGGGTAGTCTCTTCTGGCAGAGCTGTCTATACTGTTGAAGACTGAGAGGCTTGGGTTTGGCCTGTGATGGCAGAGTAGGTAATGCCTCAGTAACTTCAGTTTTGTCTTTCTTAGTCTCTGGTGGGGCTGCTGAAAGGGTCTCTGGTGCCTTGTAAGTGCGAGTTTCAAGTGGTCTGGCGCTGCTGAGTGGCCCTAAGGCAGTTATTTCACTTCGCTGCTCCTTTATATCTCTTGTCAGCTCATTGGGATCAGACATGTCTTCCACAGGGGCTTCAAATGAGGTCACCTGAACCGCGCCAAAGCTCACTTTTTTCTTTTCCCTGGATGGCAGTGTTGTGGATGTGTCCCGATTTACCAACACACTCTTTGGCACTGCAACTGCACTTTTAAGCCCTTCTTCTGCTGTCTTTGTTTCTTTCAAAGGTGCCTCTTCATCAGACAAGTCAACATCTATTTCTTCGTCACTGTCCCCAGTGGGTTTCTCATACTTCAGTATCTCTCCCTGTGAGGATAGTGTGTGGTCTGTGCTCAATTTGGCCCACAAGGAGGGATTGTGTCTGGGTGTGGTTACACAACCGTTCCCCTCTTCCTCCACACACAGGCGGAGACAGTATGGGTGCATGAGTTTCACCAGGCTAACTAAAGACATTGAGGTGAAGACTTCTATTTCACTCTCTGGTTTCTGAAGTTCAACTTCAAGGGAATCTGTCAGTGATTTCTGATGTGGGTGTAAAACTCCGTCTGGTTGTGGGCAGCCTTTTCCTTTGTTTCGGTCTTCTCCATCCCCATGACTCCCATGTGTGAGGACAATATTTTGGGGTCTCAGCCGATGCTTTCTAGATCTTCTACCATTGGGTTTTCTCTAAGAGGTACAAAAGACAACTTTAGAAAAAAAGAAGCAGTCGGGGCTGAAATGTCTTAAAATATTCATGATCATATTAACTTTTTTTTTCTTCTCAATTTGATAAACAAAGTGGGTTTTCTTCACTTTAAGCATGGAATAATTATTTTACCCAAACATAACTATAGCCAACCTTAATTTTTCTTCTCACTCTTTAAATGGGGATTATATTGAGTTGCGTACCTTTACTGATGACAAAAAGGACTTGGAGGAACTACAAACAGGGTCTATCACAGGCGGAGATCCAGGTAGATTGAACAGCGTCCTCAACTGAAACATAAAGAGGAGTAAAATTAAGACAGACGTGGGCAGTTGGTGAAGCAGTGGTGCTTGGTTATTAAAATGTTACTAATTGGTCACACTCCAGAGCGTTGATCCTTGCCATTAATGTATACAAAGACTCTCTATAGTATTTTGAGTGTACCCACTGGAGAAATGTCCCTGTGCTCCTGGTCACCGAGGAGCTCATGGTGGGGCAGAGTGTTGAAGGGAGACAGGGTCTTCTCATCGTCTTCCGTGTTGTCCAATATCTCAGTAAGAGCTGTCAGTAAGCTAGAATCGCTCCCTCCTTCTATTTCAATGCTATCCTGCAAACAAAGAATCAACTTCACAACTGTCAACAACCATCTGTATGAAAAATATCAGGCCCACATGGTGCAAGGCCAAAAAAACACGCCAAAACAACAACAACAGAGAGAGGTATATAATGTTTCATCATTATTATTCAAATTTCCCAGTCTTGACCTGTCATAAACATGGACTACTTTGAATGTGATTATTTTATTACTAAAATTATTAGCTTCTCTGAAAGAGCTGTCAAAGATAATGCGGTATGATGTGGAATTAATTGTATGAAATGATTCCCACCTCTGAAGTGACCGCTGAGTCTTCAAAGATGGCCAGAATGGAGTGGTCCATACAGGACTGTGCTTCCATTCTCATACCATCCAAAGCATCTTTACTCATGATCTTCCCATCACAGAGAGAATCATGTAAGAATGAAATATGAAACAGTTAACTTAGAATACATTTAACACCTCAATTTGAATTTTCACATCAATACACACATAAACACACAAGATTGCTTTCACATCTCATTATTATTATCATTATTATTATTATTATTATTACATAGACAATCTATAGTTACAATATCATCTCCGTGTTGTATTCTGTAAATGTGTTAGGATGAGATCAAATGTTTCCTCATTAGTCCCATAGGGGGAAATGTATGGTATTATGGTAATTTATGGAGACAAAATCTAAACAAGCATAATACATATAGAAGCAATTTAAACAAGGGGAAATTTTACAAAATATGAACTGAATATGAGTATGAGCAGAAAAAACCCAGAAAAAAAACGGAATCAGTAGTTAACCGTATGGTAAGCAATCCAGTTGTTCATCTTATGAATTTGGTCTGTTGGGGGAGCAGTGGTGGTTATATAGTCAGAGAGCTGGAGAAAGGAAAGACCTGTGAATACATTCCTTCAAACACCTTGGATGCAGTAACAGTCACTGAAGGAGCTCTCTGTCCAGCAATGGAGTACTGCATGGGGTGATTTCCATTGTCCATCATTGATGACAGCTTAGCCATCATCCCCCTTTCCCCCACTACCTCCACAGTGTTAAGGGGGCATCCCAAGGCAGAGCTAGTGCTTTTAATCAGTTTATGAAGTCTCTTCCTATCTGCAGCTGAGATGCTGCTGCCTCAGCAGACCACTCCATAAAAGATGGCTGGTGCCACCATCATGTCATAAAATGTCTTGAGGAGTGTCCCCTGCACTCCAAAAGAACTCAGTCTCTTCAGCAGATACAGTCTACTCTGGCCCTGCTTGTACAAGTGCAATTGAATGGTCAGTCCAGTCCAGTTTATTGTTCAGGTGAACACCCGGGTAATTGTAAGATCTCACCATCTCAATGGTGTCTTATTCTGTATACATAACATCCATAGCATGTCTGTCTGACAGGCAAGAGATCCCTCTTCTGTTGCTCTCCCTGAGGTTTCGTCCTATTTTTTCTCCCTGTTAAATGTTTTTTTTTATTTAAGGGAGTTGTTCCTTATTTGATGCAAAGCTCTAAGGACGGGATGATGTGGTAATGTAAAGACCACTTAGGCAAATTTGTAAGTTGTGATGATGGGCTATACAAATAAAAGTGACTTGGCTGACAATCATGTATTCAGTAGACAATCTGTTCCACTTCATAGTTTAACGGGCTGTACTCGATGTGAGTCACACTGGGTGTGCCTGCGTGACAGAAAACTGGCTGCAATTAGATATTAGCTTTGGAGTAATGTCTTTGCAGACTGCCATCTCCACACAAACTTAGTTCTCAGTAGTGTATATAATTATTCTGTAATTGAAACATTGCCTTGGAAAATACTGAATTTAGTCAGGCAAAATTTAATTTATTTAAAGTTAGCACACTGATCCGACTTTAAATGCGGCTGTTGTGCTGTTTAGTAATACCAGTGCTTTTAACACTTATTGGAAATAATCTTTATTGTACACTGTATTGTTTCCATTAATGGCATGAGTTAGAAAGACACACGTGGGATGGGGCTAAGTGATATGGAATATAGAGTATAGTACTATCATTATAATCATAGCAGATTTCACATAATACCCAACCATATAACAAGATTTGCTGGCACAGTTTTCCAAATAATACCCCCTTAAAATACACTATGTTTAGCAAAATTTTGGGTCGCGGAGTCGTTCATAATCATTAACTTGAACAAGTTGTTTATCATGATATAATTATCAGACTTTGATAAACGATTACATTGAATGTGCCTAGTACATGACAACTGACACGGGAGCACATTAAGCCAAGCAGGTGGTCTCTGTGCGTGTGTTTATGGGGCGGGGTCTGCCCCCTGTCCATCATTCATATAAAGCAATTAAAAAGTTCCCCCTTCATCCAGGGGGCCGGTCGGACACAGACCTACGCTTAACGTGGCACAACGTAGTACGAAAGAAGTAATGTCAAAATTAAAATGTATTCAGCAAATTAGTAATATCTGGAGAGGATCATGTGGAAAGGGGGCAACCATTTCAGACACATCCACATTTGACTTCTATACATTTCTTATCATTGCCCGAGGCCATAAGAACATGTTGTTCCTAATGATTTAAAAAAACTCACGACTCAAACTTTTTTTTCTCGAAAAACACCTTAACTGGCTTGCCTTTAAGGTGAAATGAGACTGTATAAGGACGACTAGGTGAAGCCTGTTTAAAACGTTTAGTTACATTATATGTCCATGGATATATCATCTGCCCAAACCGACTCCCAAGGCTGCTAACAGTACATTACTAGCTAGCAATATAGCCACGTGTTGCCGTGCATGCGGCCCTCACGGATTGTCGTAATGACTTGTAAACCACTCAATACTAGCTCGTTGCTTATTTTGAAGTAAAACAAATAAGCAAAGCAAACCGGTACCTCGTTGAGGGTGTTGTTGGCCAAAAACTCGTTGTTGCCGGTATTTAAATTCCTCTCATTCTCCCCTCTACATGTCGCCATCTTGGGCTTCCGCACATGTTCCGCTGACAGGGCAGGGACACGTGGTTGACCATGCAAAGCGGAAAGCTGATCCGAGATCAGTATCGTGTTTCTGTGCCGGTTTGGTCCATAAGTGAACTGTTGGAAGAAAATCCGACCCAAGACCAGCTGCATATGTTCGATAACCTTTAAATTTTAAACTCTCAACAATACCACAAATGTTGGTGGTATTATGTCAAAAGATCAAATTTGAGTAGCCTATCTGTGTATACTGGGTATTCCGAAAGGACAAATTTAGTTTTGTAAAATGTTGCACTAAACTGGATGTGTTTAAGGGGAGGCATAGACAAACAGGGTGAGTGAGGTTTGTTTAGCTGGTCAGTCCTGCAACTAAGAACATATAAACTGTATTAAGATTTAATGTGACCTTATATTGGAAGTTGTTACTTTTTTTGCGAGTGTACTTATACAAAAATTCTGCCGTGGATTGTATTGTAACGACCAGCGCGACCGAGCCTTTATGAATGTTACAATATTTAATGCGAAACATTTTTTCAAACTCAATCCAGGTTAAAAAAAACACCAGGGAGCATCCGGAATATTAATATATCTGGGTTATTGAGTTTGAAAAGACGTGTCTCTTTTCATCTCTTTCTTCTCTTCATTCTCTTTTAGCCCCCAAATTTACATCTCTGTCCCTTTCAGATGGATGTTGTAACGTACTCGTGTTTTGTCCTAATGCATGCTCAATAAATCCGGATAGGAGAATCACAAAAAAGACGTGAATCGATTCAACTGGATCAGAAATCTATTCAGAAATGTTCCGTCACTCAAACAGTTGACATTTTCAGTCGCCTTCAGTCCTCCTGTTTTGTTTTAACCTATGTCCAGGTGACCTGATGTAATTTTTTTAAAACTTTGATTATATTTAATAATTTATTTCACTCAAACGTGACACCTAGTGTTCAAATGACAAGCACGCAGTTATGAACCTGAACGGCAGGTGGAAGCGTACACAATGATACATTTTAAACACGGAAAGAAAATCTGTGCAGTTGAGAGTCCACTTGGAAAACGAGGATTCTCTAAAACTCTGAGCTTAAATGACACTTAAATGACACCAATAACTGAATTCAAAGAAATGTATTGACTGCTGACTGATCTTGAAGGCTAGTCGTAAATCAGCACTATTTTTTTTCTTTATCAATGTGCCTATATGACTAGATGGAACTTAAAAAGAACTTAGATAGAACTTCCATGGTTAACAAGACCCCTCATATGTGTTGACTAATTGATAATAAACTAAGTCATCCTCCACATTCACCATGTTACCAAGTAAGCTTCGGAAAACCACCTATTTTGGATGGATGGACTTTATTTTGTCATTGTATTACTACAAAGAATTGTATTCTAACAATGAAAGTTATCTTCTGTATTTAACCCTTCCATCATATTGTATAAAAGCAGTAAGCAGATTTAGTGACCTCAGAACAAGTCCAGTTATTTTTCCCAATTACCCTGGTCAGGGGCACAGGCAGGAGTAGTTACCTCAACATGCATGTCTTTTTTTTGTTGGTGGGAGGAAACTGGGGCACTCGGGGTAAACCCAGGCAGACACATAGAAAGGACCTGCGACGGGATTCGAACCCAGTACCTTCTTGCTGTGAGGCGACAGTGCTAACCACTGTGCCACCATGCTCCCTTCATATGTGCTTTATATTAATTTATATGTGATTAAGATGAACAATCTGAAAAGAATCATCTAATATTCTGTTGATCTCTAGTTTGATCTCACTCAAATGGTCCATCTTTCCATTAAGCATCCTCTTCCCCTGATCCTTCATATTTCTCCCTTTCCCCATTCATCCATCCATCCTTATTTATTTCCTGGTCCATGGCATATCTACCGCTCCTGTTTCTGTTTCTGTTTCCTTTCCCCTCCCCTTCCCTCTTGTCTCCCACATCTCTTGAAACACACACTGTCTGAAATGGGGCCAAAGCATTTTAGCCTGAAATGGGTGGGCTGTGTGTATATTTGTTGTCGTGTGTTAGTATGTGTCTTCAAGATGGGGGTTCTTTGAAAGTGGGTCACCTTTTTCCGTATCTAGAATCCAACCTCTGCGTCATTACATTAACACACAGACACACACGCACGTACTCAAATCCATTGCCCCCTTTTTCACCCAGGCCTCTGAATTTGGCAGGAGACTCAAAGCACCCTGAAATAGAGAAAAACATACGTTTCTTTCTCTCCCTCCCTCTCTCTCTCTCTGCCCCCCCCCTCTCTTGTTATGCAGCTCACTCACTTTTTGTTCACATGCATTCCACATCATTTCCTCATGGACTTTGGAGCACGGGGCTATACTTTTCTTCTAAACAGGGAAAAGAAGGGATTTTAATGATTTTTTTTCACCTCGTTTTTGATCGTCCACCTACTCTCCCACTTGGCTGGTCCACTCTGACTCTCCTACCTTCCCTTAACTCCTGTTCCTCTGGGACTCTTGACCTGGAGACAGACTCCCATGGTGCTCTTTTGGTATATTTAAATCTGTTAAAGGAGCCAAGAAGGATAAGGACCTTGAT
>OMLC01104426.1:3750-24818 GCA_900302585.1 Regalecus glesne
CGCGCTTTACAGCCCAGCGGCAGACCAAGAGAAGAAGTAGAAGGGGGGGTGTGTGTGAATCTGCAAGTCTAGGCCTGGCGTGCTGAGGATGAATACCACAAGAGAATTCTTGCGACAAAGCTGCTCAGACTAGCAACTCCTGTATTAGAGCATTAAACCACTCAACAACAAAGACACAGGAACCAGCAGGAGAGCAAGACAAGAACACAACAACACCAGAGAGAGTATACGTGTGTGTGTGTGTGTGTATATATATGTGTGTGTGTGTGTGTGTGTGTGTGTGTGTGTGTGTGTGTGGATATAATACACACACACACACACACACACACACACACACACACACACACACACACACTTTTATCATAGTTCAGTGGTAGAGTGCATGCGTTGGGAACTGGCGAGCCAGAGGCTGCTGGTTTGATCCCACCGTGGAGCGTCAGGACGGTCCTCCAGCCTTAATGACCCTCCAAACTGTGTGGACTGATAGTTGCACGTAAATCAACGATCGCTTCAGCAACTCTTTGACACGATGAATCCATTATCAGAAATCACGTAGACCCCCAACCCACCTACGTACACAGAAAGAAAAGAGACCCCACCCCCCCAAATACAACAGCTTATAAAAACCGAGCGAGCCGGAGCCGGAGCCATCCATCCATCCATCCATCCCGAGTAAGAGGGAGCCACTGTGGACGTTTGCGCCCCGGAAGAGGACCACCGCTGCTCCCGTGTTGCGATGCGTGGGTGTACACTGAATCACGTGTGCCATTGCGGGTTACCGACCTACCTCGTCTTGTTCTCCGTCGTGTCCCTCACCGCCGCGGTCAGCTTCGACCTGACCGAGCTGAGGAATAAAGTTGCCAAAATCAAAGTGAACCCCAGAGGCAATCTGTGGGCCACAGGTAAGTGAGTCTCTCTCCGCCGTGTGTTGTGCTGCTGGTGTGGTGTGGTGTTTCTGGCAGATCGAGACAAGTTTCTTCTAATTTTGGGACCGAGTTGACGAAGTTTCCCCACTTAAGGGCATTTCATGGGCAAGAAGAGTGTGATGGACAACACGTTGCTGCCTTCTGCCGATGGACCAGAGGTGGGTGCGTTTGGAGTTGTCCTGGGTCCGGAACCAAACGACGATCTCTTCCAGGAGGTTCTACGAGTGGCCCTCCAAGCCCGGGTAGACACGCAAAAAGGCCTTCCGAAGAACCAGGTGAGACAAAACCACAGCTGTGAGAAACATATTGATGGAGGTGAAAGGGGAAGTAATTAGATGTTACACCGGGCTGACACATGTGTCCGTGTTCAGAGATCAATAAAGATACATCACAGCAGGTAGATGGCGAAAGCAGCAGCTCAGTGATTAAAACCTCTGCAGACATTTGTTCCATTCATTCCAGAAATAAGAGGAGCACCTCGTGTCTCCTTGTAGGCTCATTAAAAACCATTCTAATCACTTTTATTTGTGATCAACATTTTTATTGTTTTTCAGGGAGGGGGTTACAGACATATCAGATGCAAAGCAAATTGAGAGAGGTAATAAAGTAAAGAGAAACGTTGGTGAAGTTGATGAGACGGTACATAAAGCAACAGACATAGTTCAGCAGGTACAGAAAATCACAGCCAAGATAGCCTCGGTGTTGTGGTCCCTCGCCCCAGAGATTCTCTCGGATGAGAAAGAGTTCCAAGCTTGTGCAAGTCACTGGTCACGTCTTATTCAGCCGCGCAGTTCTATGCTCCAGGTTGACGATGTTAACCAGGCTATGGATGCAGAATGATTTCACACACATATCCGGGGTATGTCAGTTTTTCAAAATGGTTTTCTTTGCAGAGGTAAACCCTGCAAATGCCATTTTACACTGAATTAGCTTTAGCTGGAAATCAGAGTTATCGTTAAGGAGACAAAAAAAAACGGATTAGGAAAATGAAAAATGTCAAGTGTGTCTGCTCATGCTGAGTTTACATGACTCCAGAACTGAGAGAAAACTGGACAATCCCAAAACAATGTGTAAGAATAATCACTTATTTTGAATCTATTAATCGACACAAATTTCAACGTCAAATTCCTCAGCATGAAAAGTGGGAACATGACTTGCACGTGTCCAGCTTGGAAGCTTGAGCTACGTTCTGAATGCATCATCATAAGCTACATGCCGCTTCTCCATCTCTGCTCCACTATAACTGCACCACAATGGCCTAAAGGAACCATTTTAACATCCTCTGTACACGTGTGACGTTTGTGTGCCAGCATCTTGGCTCGTGCCTGCAGATTACAGCACTGGTGCTGCACATCGTCACTGTCCTCACAGACATCATTCACGACGAGGGGACCCAAACGTCTTCCCACGTTTAGCTCTTGGTCTGCTGTGGATACTCACAGGTTAACTGTTGATGTCCTCCACTCTGTGTTCCAGGAGACGGGCCTGTTACTGAAGATCTTAGAAAACTACAGAAAGTGAGCACCTGAGCGAATCAAAGCATGGACACTCAGAGGTCATCTGGCCTGACCCCGCTGGTCAGAATGACGATGATGATGATGATGATGATGAAAATGTCTCATGTCTATACAGTCTTCTTTTACCATGATTGTAATGTATGTGAACTGCCATGTCCGCACTTCACGCTGCTTTTACAACAGGCTCTGTCTGTCCCCCGTGTGGGGGATTTGTTTTCACGTTATATGGATGATGTGTGCGACTACGCTGTACTATTGTAAACTATTTATTTCGAATAAAAGGATTCTTTGCAAAAGGCTGTGATGTGGATCCGTCCCAGATGAAGACACTTTTTGAGATAGACACGCCCGGATAACTGACCTGCTCAACATTCAGCACAGCCTCCCTAATGCTGGGCGCTATGCAGACTATTATGAGCAGAATATAATCAGAGAATTGAGCGTGACATTTACATACATGAAGAAGCTTTATCGTTTGTTATCGCACATACATACAACCCAATGTCTCCTCTGCATTTAACCCATCCCATTGCATAGGAGTGGTGAGCAGCTGCAGCTCCTGTGGAGCAGTCAGGGGTTCAGTCTCTTGCTTAAGGGCGTCACGAAACCTCAGCACGGTGGCCCGGCACCTTGCACTGTTGCCTCACCGTATAAAGCCCCTGCGTCCGAACCCCAGGCCATCCCAGGTCCTGTCTGTGTGGAGTTTGCACAAGTTTGTATTCTCCCCGTGTCTGCGAGCGTTTCCTCCCTCCATCTGAAATACATGCATGAGAGATAAGATGAGATGTTTCTTTATTAGTCCCGTGGGGGATGACGGTGTTACTGCAGCAAACTGGGCAGCACAGTAAGAGAGGCATCAAATCTAGAGCATGATATGTGGTGTCAATTTAAACAAGGAGGGAAATATGAAAACTATAAAGTATGAACAGGAAAACAAAACTCATTTTAATTAAATGATATCAGAGTTGATACTCCCCCTGCCTGTGCCCCTGAGCTAGACAATAGGAATAAGAAGCGGAGTTGATCCCCGGGTACTACAGCTGCTCACGGCTCCTATACAATGGGACGGGCTGAGTCCAGAACACACACTTCTGTTGCATGTATGTATAATGAAAAATAAAGCTTCTTCTTATCAGTTTGCAGATACCGTGCTTCAGATCCTCACATTGGATTGTTTGCTTGAAATGAAATATAACCAAAGTTAGTGTTCAAATCATAACCGAATCCCTCGACCATTCCAGACCTCATTTCACGAGAAATTACATTCGACGGACTCTCATTCTCAAGTTAAACAACAGATTTTTATACCACAGCAATATCCAAACCGTATCTCTGCCCGCTGACAGGGAGAGATGATAAAGTACCTTATATTGTCCCCCGGTCTTACGCGTGCAAGCAGTTTGACCGCCGCTTGGCCTAATTAAGAGTGACTCACTATAAAGGAGGGGATACGGCCTCTGTACAAACTCTACACTGACTGACTGGCATCGCTGAAATGTAATGGTGCTAGAAATATTCATGCATCAGGATCCGGGGATTTTGCGGAGAAGCGGACTCTACGAGGGCAATGACCAGAAATGGTTGTAGTCATTAGTGGCTTGCATTTCCAAATTTCCCCTTGCGGGACTGATAAGGGAATCCTTTCCTTTCTTTCTTTCTTTCATTTCATTACCATCCCTCAGGGAGAGATCCCAAGTTCCTTTTAGCACTTTTGTCTACAGACGCTGGAGTCAACCCATGAGAGAGTGGCATCTCTTAATGCATATGATCCATAAAGCTCAATGAAATATATGCAAAAAATGCAAGGAAAATAAAAAAGAAAGCTTTTTTCATGCAGGCTTGAGTGGTATTCTGCAAGGCCACACACTGAGTAACCTTCACAGCTCATGGGTGTCTGTGCAACACATTTCCACCCTGTTGCACACGTGTGTATGAGTGTGAGCCAAACTGAATATCTCTGCTCTCATATGCTCTGAAATCATGTCCAAAGGGGGGGGCGGGGGCCCATCTGATACAACATGAACCACATAAGGCTGAGTCCTTACCGCAGTGGCCAGGGTTCGAATCTGACCCGGGGCCCTTGTTGTGTGTCATTCCCCCTCTCTCTCTCTCTCTCTCTCTCTCTCGACCATCTTATCAAATGACGGTGGAAAACAGAAAAAAAAACCGTGTCCAAAATATCCCTTATGTAAATACAGAGGTAGGCAGCTTATGTAAAGAACATTTCTATGTATTGTGAGTATTTTCTCTGACATATAATCGATACGGTGTCTACTTATATATTTTCTCTGTTTGGATCCAGTTCGGTTTTTGTTCCCCAGCTAGCGTTCGCATGAAAGGATGTTCTCCTGTTGCTCTCGATCGATAACGGAGATGTCAGATAACTAGTTCAGCTTTGCCGCCCCGGGCTAACACTTGCCCATCGGAATATAAGGGGCGCGTTTAGTGCAGAGCATCTCCCTCCATGCTTCATGTGTCACGTCAGTAGCTGTGTGTCATCTTAAAGATGTGCAGTACTTTCTGTTCTCAAGTTGACCTTTAACCCTGATAGGGGACCAGTAATGTATGGTGCCTCTCTCACTGTTGTCCTGATAATTGCTGGTTGTTATACTGTTAGCTCTCCATACACATATGCTAATTTGACATCGAGACGACTGGTGAGGGATTTGCTGCTGCTAAAAGCAACACTGATGATAGTCTGTATCTCTGTTTCCTGATCGTTGAATACCGTCCATCCATCCATCCATCCATCCATCCATCCATCATCAACTGCTTATCTGAAGTCCTGAAGTCAGGTCATGGAGGTCATCCGTTCCAACAGGGGACCCCAAACTTCCCTGTCCATGACCACATCAACCAGCTCTGACAGGGGTATCCTGAGGTGATCCCAGACCAGTGTGGAGATATAATCCCTCCACCTGGTCCTCAGTCTACCCCATGGCCTCCTCCTAGATGGGCGTGTCTGGAGCACCTCACTAGGGAGGCAACCAGGTGGCCTCCTGACTAGATGCTGTACCACCTCAACCGGCTACTCTCTATGTAAAGTAGCAGCGGACAGGACAGTGAGGTGACAGTGGTACACTGCCACCCTGTGGCACAAATATATTTAGCACTTTTACTGACGATAGGTCAGGACAAAATTCAAATTCAGTCTGACCGGAGGGTTCCTTCGATGCCATTGACATTGATGAAGGTGGAAACGATCAAATAGAATAGCCATCAACTTTCTACGGGTAAAATCAATACGGAACACGACAGGAGAAAAACTTTTGGATCAGATAGTCATTGTATTACGGGCGGAATAGCTCAGTGTGTCGAGCGGTTGTCTGGCGGTCGGAAGGTTGCAGATTCATTCCTTGATCCTGCAGAACATATGCCGAGGTGTCTTTGAGCAGAACACTGAACCATAACGCCCACATGGTGACTGTTCCTATGCAATAGGATGGGTTAAATGCAATGAATCGCAGATTTCCCCTTGCGGAACTAAGGGAGTAATTATTACTTTACCTAGATGGGATACCTGAGTGATAAAGTAGATGGGAAATGCATGCTATTATAGAGCCTTTGTTTTAGCAATTCAAACCGATTATAAATTAATTGTCATATGGCTCTGAACTGCTATTATTTGCTGCCTATTGGCATCGCAGCTGTCTGTTTTTGCAGAATGTGGTGCGGTGACGAGAATACACTGCCACCCTCTGGCACAAACATGTTAGTGCATTTTGAAGCCATCATTAGCGTTTTGTGGACCATGATGACAAACGGTCTCCGAGCCCAAGGATCTCTCTGTGAAAAAACCAAGTGAGATGATAGGCACAAAATAGATTTCAGAATACCGGGAGTGATTTTTGAGCCACACGGTGTCAGACTGATGAAAAGGTCACATCACTCTTATTTCACCTCAATTAAAGTATGTTCAATCATACTCATTCCATCATCAAGGCCGATACACTGACATGTTTGATTATTCAATTCAACTTTTTTGAGGAAAAAGATTCATTGGGCAACTATCTTTCCGGAGTAGTGCTAATCCTAGAAGTTTATTTTTCAGGTATGGTGTGTTATAATATATTTAGGCGTTTATCCTAATAAAGGAAATTTCTAACGCCATGGGAATACACAGTCAGAGTATTGCCTTTTTTGTATTTTTTTATTTCTATGAAACTTTATTTTCAATTTCAGAAAATATAATAATATAAATGACAGGCATAAGTCAATTGTATAAAACATAGAAATACACAGGCATCACCATATTCCAAATTACAATGATAATATATTCATAGAAATACTTAAATAAAATGCAAGTCGTTCCAGACATTAACAATTTCACGAAACGATTATTGTCCATTATTGCTCAGTATGGTCAGAACGATGAGCTCATCGGAGCATGTGACTCTGAACGGCAATCTGATTGGTCCAAACTAAGAAAAATTGGGCCACTGGGGCGTCGAAGCCATTTTATTATCATAACACAAGAGCTTGCAGGTGCACCAACATTTTAACATACTTTTATTTCAGCCCTTACGTGACTATGGGACAGTGTGGGATCACTTCATCTAAAACCGTTTTGGTTTTTCTCAATCTCATTTTCTGGGTAAGCAGATAGATGTTGTATAGACTATGTGTTGTCTCTTACATCCCGATGAGGCCAGAGGTGGATAAGCTATGCAAGCTGACAAACTGCGCCATAAAATTGTTCTGCATGTTAATAAAAGGCGAACCGCTTCTTAGACCCTTCGTATGCTAACATTAGTATCGTGTTTGCAACTAATAAGATTGCCGTTTGCTTGCTAATAAAGTAGGTCCACGTCAGCGTTTTCTAGCTAACCTTGATCGTTCTAGCAACCATTCACGAATTGCGTACCAGTTTGCCCCACACAAGGCTGGCCCAATGCAGCTGCCAGGTACCGTAGCCAGCTGGTTAGATAGTTATAGCATTTTAACTCTGTCAAGTTGAACTTTAATGTAGTTTCATCTAACAAATTGATGAAAGTGAAGTCACGTTGCGTCGGGGAGTAAAGTGTCTCGTCATTAGAGAATCTGTAGGAATGTGTGAATTCTCGTTTGTGCAAAGGTAACAGCCACCCCAGTTTGAATTGGTCTGGTGTTATCTCCTCTTCAGGATCACTCTCAATAAAGTAGATGTGGAAATTTAAATTGGCAGAGTTGAGTTTTTAATTTGACTTGAGAGATATGATGGACCACTTTTTTTGAACTTAAGGTCCTCACTATGCCCCCCTCCCGTGTATTCTGCTTCTGTCTTTGAACGTCTCCTTATGTCTTTGTCCCTTCAGGCTGCTGCTGGAATTTTATGTTACATCGGGGCCTATGTGTTCATCACATATGATGACTATGACCATTTCTTTGAGGATGTGTACACTTTAATTCCTGCTGTCATAATAATAGCTGTTGGGACTCTACTCTTCATTATTGGCTTAATTGGATGCTGTGCTACTATACGTGAGAGCTCCTGTGGTCTAGCAACTGTAAGTATGATTTTGTTGTAATGTGTCATCTAGGGCTTAATCAAATCATTGCTTAGAAGGTGACATCCAAGGAATCACAAAAATGGGGAGCACTCGAGTGACACAAAGCAAATGTGTAGATATGCAATATGTTTATTTCACTTTGACTCTAGAATGAAATACTTGAAATAAAGATTTCTGAATTATACTTGTATGACTAAGAGATCCATAACTCATGTACCCATCTTTTTTGTATTTTAGTTTGCTGCAATTCTCCTGCTGGTATTTTTAACAGAGTGTGTGGTGGTGGTGCTAGGCTACATATACAGAGCAAAGGTAAATCTGTCTCAATTAACTGTGAACCTGTAAAATTTCAGAAGCTTTTATTTTGTATAATACAATGCAATTGTCTAGGTATTTGTGGTGCAGTTCTCTGAAACATTGGACAGTTTGGTAGCCTATTTGGATAGTGTTGGCAGTATATGCTTTCTGAGAAAAGGACTTAGGACTGCATTGTTAAGTTTTAAACTTTGGCGACCTGCAATATACCAATTGATAATTGTTGGGTTTGCATTTAGTTTTTCTGAATATGAGTGTTAGCAAATATATGGAGCTGTTGACCCAGTGGAAATCAATATACCTATAGCCTGTTTCTTCCTAGTAGAAAATTCAGTCATGCAGAAGAGATGGCATTTTGTACAGAGATGGCAATATGTAAAACTGTTACGTCATACCAATAAAGCAATTTTTTTAGAATTTTGAACAGTATTAACAACTGCATATTTGTTTCAGGTGGAGGATGAAGTAAATCATTCCATCCAGAAAGTGTATGATGGATATAATGGTACAAACACAGATGCCCCTAGCCGTGCTATTGACTATGTCCAGAGGCAGGTAAGAATGAAACAAGCATAGTTAGGAGTAGGCAGTCTGTTTCTTTTTTTTAATTTACTTTTTTTTATCAACTTTTGTTGGCCAAAACGTAATCATGTCTCTCAATTTGTACTTAAGCACACCAGTGTGGCAAGATCGGTGAATGGGTGGTGCTGTTTGTGATAGCTTGAAGTTTTTATTACAGTTCTTTTCACCGACATCTTTAAATGCAGGTTGTATCTTTAATATATGCATCTCCTCTCCAGGTTCTCAGTTCTTTATCTATTCTCCTTACAGCTTCACTGCTGTGGCATCCACAACTACTCTGACTGGAGGAACACAACCTGGTTTAAAGAGTCGAAGAACAACAGCGTCCCGGTCAGCTGCTGTCAACCAAATATTAGCAACTGTACAGGAACGCTCAGCCGACCAGGAGATCTATACCAAGAGGTAAACATTCGCATACTAAAGTTAAGTTTACCTCAGACTCGCCATTATGTTTGTCTGGCTTTATTAGGGTTTGTTGCATGTTGGATTTATCTAGGTACAGAAAGGATGGGTTTTGATTTAAAAAGAGAAGAAAAGCTCTACGAAAATGTCAATGGAATTTTGCAATGCTCTTTTGTATGCATTTTTGTAATGCATGATAGGCTTCTTTTGGGTGATGAATGTCTTTAATGTGTTTGAAATTCTATTTCAACTAGGGTTGTGAGGCTCTTGTTGTGAAGAAGTTAAAGGAAATCATGATGTATGTCATTTGGGCTGCTCTGACTTTTGCATCAATACAGGTAATCTTTAATTATCTCTTACTAGCTCTGAAATATAGGGAGTATTGTTCAGAAAATATTGCTTCTGCAAGTTTATCTATACCTTTTTGCTGCCTTTACAGAAAACCTATATTTATCAAGATCAATATAACAATATATTTATTTTAGCAGTAGCCATGCTTTGCATTTGATGGTCAGTGAAGTTGAAGAAAAAACATCAAAATTAATGCAAAACCTGGTGAAGAATCGAAACAAATGCTGTTGGTGATATTATGACTGTGTGACCTACATTGACTAATAATTTAGCATGTTTGCTTAAATAAAATAAAAAAGACAATTTTCAATATTATTTCTTAAACACACCGATTAGCCAAAACATTAAAACCACTGACAGGGGAATAACATCGATTAACTTGTTACAATGGCACTTCTCATGGGGTAGGGTATGTTAGCCAACTAGTGAACAGTTAGGACTTGAAGTTGATGTGTCAGAAGCAGGAAAAATGGGCACGTGTAAGGATCTGAGTGACTTTGACAAGGGCCAAATTGTGATGGGTAGAGGAGTGGATCAGACCATCTCTAAAAGGGCACCTCTTGTTCCCGGTATGCAGTGATCAGTACCTACCAAAAGTGATCCAAAGAAGGACACCTGGTGAACTAGCAACAGGGTCATGGGTGCCCAAAGGTCACTGATTCATGTAGGGAACGAAGGCTTGCCCCTCTGGTCCAATTCCGCGGAATAACTACTGTAACTCTAACTGCTAAAAAAGTTGATACTGGCTATGATAGACAGGTATCGGCACATACAGTGCACAAGATAAGATATTCCTTTATTAGTCCCACAGGGGGGACTAATAAAGGACTATCTTATAGCATCACTGCTATCACTGCATATCGGACTGTTCAGCTGTAGACCAGTCATAGTGCCCATGCTGACCCCTGTCCACTGCTGAAAGTGCTTACAATTGGAACGTGAGCATCAGAACTGGAGCATGGAGCACTGGAAGAAGGTGGCCTTGTCTGAATCACATTTCCTTTTATATGATGTGAGCATCATTAACCTGGGGAAGAGATGGAACCAGGATGCATTATTTGAAGAAGAGAAGCCAGTGGAGGGAGTGTAATTCTCTTGGCAATGTTCTGCTGGGAAAACTTGGGTCCTGGCATTCCTAAATATTGTTGCAGACAAGGTACACCCCTTCATGAAAATGGTATTCCCTGATAGTAATGGCCTCTTTCAGTAGGTTAATACACCCTGGAACACTGCAAAAATTGTTCAGGAATGGTTTGAAGAACATGACAGAGATTTCAAGTTGTTACCTTGACCTCCAACCCAGATCTCAATCTGATTGAGAATCTGTGGAATGTGCTGGGAAAACAAGTCTAATCCGTGAGGGGCCCACCTCACAACTTGCAGGACTTAAAGGATATAACATCTACCATCTTGGTGTCAGATACCAGAGAACACCTTCAGAGGGACTGTGGACTCCATCTGTTGATGGGCCAGAGCCGTTTTAATGGCACAAGGGGGACCAACACAATTTTAGGCAGGCAGGTTGTTTTAATGTTTTGGCTGATCAGAGTATATGTTGTAGAAATAACACTTGATTAGCAGCCATAATACTAAGTCATTGTCCTTGTCTCTGAAACTTCAGAAATTGTGGAACAGTGTCTGCCAGGAGCATAAGGTTTAAGGGCAGTCCAAGAACTGCTGTCTTTATGTGGCATTTGCTAGAACGGCTAACTTTGCTATTCACATTGTTCTATATAATGTGATCTATGTTGATGTAGCTCACAGAAAGTAGCAGCAAACCTGAAAGCAAGTGTAGTTTTCACATTCATAGATTGTCTGCCAGTGACTTCAACGGTGGACACTTTTCACACAATTTTGGTAGCATTTCAGAGATGCGTATAAAGCTGCTTATTGTTAAGGCTGCTAAAAGTGTTTCTACATCTGTATGGCCCTGGGATAGGCTCCATCATGACTCCATGACCCAACTTCGGAGAAGTTGTTAACGATGGATGGGTGGAATAATGTTGAAAATTGTAACATCCTTAAACCACTGGTTATTGGTTGCTGTGATTTTTGCACATTTTCTTTGATTTCAGAGAAAAAAATCCCTTTTTGAGTATATATAATCAGCATTGACGAGCAATTGAAACAATTAAGACTTCACTATATTGTATTGACGGAGAAATCTGTGTTCTCCAGCTCACAGATTCTTTCCCACAGGGCTTACACTTGCCTGAATGTCTTTGTATTTTAGCTTCTATATTGTCTTCCATACAATTCCTACCACTGGTGGTGTGAGCTGTCATTTCCACTATTGAAAACATAGCTTAGCTATGGAAATGAGTTTTTTTCTTCTGTGGTCTCTTTAGAATAGATTTGAGTGTTAGAAACCTGGCTAAGCTGTTAATTTTTCCATCTGCCAACTGACACCACCATAAGTCGGAAGAGGAAAAAAATCTGTTCAACTCCCGCGCCAGAGATGATCGGCAACAACCGCTTGAACCACTGTGTGTCTTGTTGTTGCATATAGAGATGTAAATGTTCTTATATAGCGCTTCACTAGTCTGACAACCACTCAAAGCGCTTCGCAATGGATGCAGTCCCATCTGCCCAGCTACTCGGTGGGATACGAATCTGCAATGGCTGACGCAGTTGAAAGTCAGGCAATTTTTCCTTTAAGACCTCGCTTCTTTCTCCAGTAGTATAACTCAGGGGGTTGTGACTCGGCAGTGTTACATTTCTCCTTCTCTCATCTGCCTTCAGATGCTGGGCATGCTATGCGCCTGTGTAGTGCTGTGCAGGAGGAGTCATGACCCAGCTTATGAGCTGCTGGTCACCACCAACAGCTACGCGTGAAGAGGATACAGTCAGCTAATGCAGACAGACGGAGCATCACCGGACACGTCCACAGTAGATTACAGCAGTTAGTTCTATAAGCTCAAGCACACCTTGCACAACTCATGAGATACTTGTAGCGAACACTGGTTGTATGGTTGAGGTGAAGGGGGAGGGTGCTACAGGGGGAAGACCAATATGTTATTTATTGATAAGCTTTGTAAGTTATTGTTTTTTTTTTAAAAAAAAACATTTTTAATAACACGTCCTTCCAGAAGGCCAAAGTTGTACATGGCCATGTGATATCATCGATGTTGATGCTCGAGTGTGTTTTTCGATTGCTTCACACGAGACCATTTTGCTCTCTGCTTTCAGGAACACATGGGGTTCATGTTGCATTTATCATTTAAATATTCTTCTAAGATTGCACTCAGTTTTCAAAATGGCAACTTTTTTATGACTGATGAATAGAAAACTTGGGATTTTGGAATTGGGATTCGTTATTTTTATTTATTTTGTGATATCATCTGATAATGACACGTTCAGGAAACCATAATCAAAGGTTGGGTTCTGTTTACTTGAAGGAAGCCATAGAGTTGAGCACTGGCACGGGAGAGGGTGGAGGAATGGAGAAAGTAAACATTAGATTGACATCTGCTCTCAATATGTGTTAGTCTAAAATAATAGAGCCTACTTTATTGTCTACCTTTTGCATGCAAAATTCATGCTTGCATGTTCAAAAAAACCTATTAAAAAGGGTCTCTTAAACTCATATCACATCCAGACAGAACATATCAAAACACATATACATTTTTTTTAAAGACCAATAGAATCTATATTAAAGTACCACCAGGCACTCTACTGAGGACTGAGTCAGAGTTAAATAAATAGAAGGGGCTGTGGGCTGAACTAGTAGGTTGTTCTTTCTGATTTAGATATTTTATTACAACCATTTTTTTGCAGATGTTTTTTTTTATTTGCACAGGGGACTCTGTTCCCTGGCCTTGAAGGCAGCAGCTGAAAATAGTGGTTTAAGGGATGGCTGCTGTCATCTAAGATTTTGCCACTGAAGCGTTGGACTGCTTTGCCATGGTGATGGGTCAGTTGGGTTTGTTCGCAGCCTGTGATTGTACTGCCCAGCTTAACTCTTTAGGAAAACTTTGTCTTGCTTTTGACTCGCACACTTGAGCCAGGACACATTGTGAGTTTAGAATGAGTATACTTTCAATTAGGAGTTGCTATTCTCTGTTTAAAGTGCATTGGCTGACCTTAGAATTACTTATTTTATGCATCAGGAAAAGTCTTTGCTGTCCTTTTTTTAATAAGGCCATTCTAACTGGTCTGTAAAGGGAAAAGACTGGTCCAACACTGTCTCAACGTACTTAAAGGAGCTCACTTGCTCCATCTCCTGGCCCTTAATGGTAGTTGGTTTAAGTAGAGGATTTGACCAGTTCGTGTTCCTACAGAAGATGACCGTCGTGAAACCACTTTGAGTTTTACAACACAGCGTACATGTTTAATAACTTTTCATTGGTAAGGTGTGCAACTAAAGCCCTATTATCTGTGTACTCAACTAAAGCGATTTTCTGTGTCGCACGTAATTTCATCTATACGGAAAATAAGATGAAAAAGTGATATGAGCTGCATTTATTTATATATGCATTTAAACTGCAGAGCATATCACTGAGGATTCATTTGCAAGTTATTAACAAATGTATTTCATATTCACATAGAAGAATCTCATGTACAAATCGGTGTCAGTGCTGCGTTCTTATGCTGTTGCTTCTTCAGACTCCCCCTTTTGCCAGTTTTTTAATCCATGGTTTCCTTTGACAAAAACAAAAACAACAAGGCTTATCTCGACTTTGGTTACCCGGACAAATATCTTGAAGTTAGGTTTGATACTATATCACAAAAATCCAAATGTTGAGGCCCATATCCCCATGATGATGATGATTATTATTATTATTATTATTATTATATCTTTTTGGTAATTTTAGTAGAAAAATTTTAGCTTTTAATTTTTTTAAATTCAATTTTCTTGTATTCCACTCTTACCAGAATGTTGAACTGAAAACTGACCAGGACCTCTTTGGAGCTCTGTGATGAAATCTTTGGCCACATTGTATAGAATGTATACCTTAACCCACCAGTTTGCACTATGGCTGGAGTTCTTGTCTATTAATTGTTATTTGAGCAAATCTATGCTGAAACGGAACACACACACTTTTCTCCACAGTCTGACCAGTATTTGTGAACAGAAGCTGTTCTTTCTTAAAGCTAAGATGCACCAGTCATACTGTGAGCAGCAGCTACCAAGGGACAGTAAAATCTCTGTAGACCAAGGTTATGTGGGAACTGGGAGGGTTTACAGATGGATTTTGAAAGCATAGCCTCAATGTCTCATTCAAAACTGTGGACTATTTCTCATTGGGATGCTCAGACCCAAACTAAATGTTCTATTAGCTCAAAGTCATTTACGTTATGTTGGTGGTGCGGCGCTTGGTATTGTGTCTGGAAGACCTAGCTCAGACATAGGCTGGGTGGTTTATGTTCACAAATATTGACTCACTCTGATCATGTAGTTTGCATCCAATTACCAGTTTAGGGTAGGTCATCCCTGGATGAGGCTTCACCAGTACCCCACTACCAATAACATGTTTATCTACCGGCCCTACTTTTCTAGCCTCTGTTCCTCTGGGGAGATACTGAGTAGCAGTATTGTCAGTGTTACCTAAAAGACTCCTGCATGGTGCATTCTTCAACAACTGAAATGTAATTTGATTATCTGCAATGAAGGTTTTTCTTTTCCTTTTCTACTCGTTTTGTGGCGTTTTGTGTACTGTTTTATTACTTCCGAGACTTTGAGTTGATCATTAGGTATTAAGTTAGTGCAGCAGTAAAAAGTATTTGAAACAAAATAATGTACATAGATTGTGGAACATATAGGATTGGAATAAATTCTACATTCCAACTTAACCAGTGGTTGATTGTATTTCCTTAAATGAAATTTATACCATTGTCTGCAAATATGAAAAGCATAATAATGGTGTTTTTACATACACAGGCATGAAGCGGTAATGACGTGCTCTCTTGATTTATTTATTTATTTATTGCTGGGGTTTTGGCAATGAACAATGTCTATAGGAATATAAATTAAGCAATAGCTGCCGTAATAGAGTTATAAAAGCAATATCCCCTCATCATTCAGTACAAAATGCTGTGGGCCGTGGTAGCTCAGTGGTCGAGGGCACGCTTTGGGAGCCGATGAGCCAGAGGCAGTGGGTTTGAACCCACTGCAGGACATCAGGAAGGGCATCCGGTCTTATTCCCCAAGCTCCATTTAAGTCCATCTCCACTCCCACAACATGGGGACTAATCGTGACACTTGAAAACGGACCTCTCATTCAACATAAGATTCTTTTAAAAAATCATGCAGCCGAGTCATTTGCGACTGCATGTAGATGATCAGTTGAGTATACTTTTCAATGTCTGGTTCATTAGGAGAGTAACGAAGGTTGGTGAGACAAAGAGCTCGTGCAGTCTTCACGTGTTCTGTGCCAGCTAGAGTGCGAATGCACGTTTCTTTATATCTGCATAGTTTATTGCATGCATATGCATATGTGTGCGAGCGTCTTTGAGTTTTTGTGTTCATATAATGTCTAGGTAACACCCTGGTACCAATCCGGTTTTGCCATTCCTCTCTATAGTCCACCAGCCATCGTCTCCCTGGTCAAACACCTGCACCACTTCTCCTGTGGTGATGGAACACTCGTTTGCATCCTAAACAAGAAAATATAAAAAAAATGATGAAAACTGGCTGCAGTGCAATGCCTCCAGCAACAATGATACACATGTCGTCGATTGATGGATTTGTTTAAAAGGAATATTAGCCAGAATAATAACAATAAAACTGTGTGTAGCTAAAATAGGAGACCAAGGCAATTCATGTCTTTTTTTTTCAAAGAATGCACGCTGTTTGACCCAAATAACTAAAACTGTACATTAAAAATCAAAAAATGTAAGTCACAAAGTTTTCAAAAGGTGAAAGACTTTTTCCTGCAAAAAGTGAACGTTATCTCAATGCTTCTAGTAGTGTGACAAGTAGAATTACAACATATTAGGTCTCAACTGTTCACTGGACTCGTTTTTAAAGCAGAATTTTAAAAAAGTAATTTTGTGACTTTGTTGACATGCCTTTATAGAAAAAGACACGAGTTAGAAAGGACTATGACAAAAACAACTATTAATACTTCTACCACTAGTACTTACTAAGGTGTCCAGTTTTGGAGTACATGTTGTGATATTTTCTTATGTCCACACATAGAAATGGGATGAAAACTTGATGACATGTCAATAAATATGTTGAGCACACATAATAAGCTCTTATCGAGTGATTACCTGTGCGTGGAAGTCATAAAGCACTATGTAGCTGTGTCCATTAGCTGAAACACTGACCGCCGAGGCATCTCTCTGGAAGCCGTCGATGGACTCGCTGGTTTCAAATGTGTCATCCGGTAGAGCTGTTGGGCATAAAAAGAAATCTTATGGATACAATAATGCTCTATTATTTTTCTGATGAAAAGACATTGAGCCTATTATTATTATTACTATTAATATTATTATTATATTCATCCATCGTCAGCTGCTTATATGAAATTAGGTTGCAGGGGAGCCTCTCTCCGTTCTTATTGGGTAAAAGCTGGAGTAACACCCTGTACAGGTATAATAATTATTATTATTATTACAATCATCATTATTATTAAAATCAGTATTATTATTTTCAGTCTACTGGGTAGACAAGCCACAATTATCATGAAATAATTTGATTGCAATGAAACTGACTGTTGCACTAATTTATGAATATTATGCAATATTTACATATATGATTAAAACGTGCAGTTGTGATTTTCCCATTGAAAACTATAAATTGCCTGATATTGCTAGGGTTGACTATCAAAGTAGACCTGAGGTTGTTATCTGCATACTTAAACATTCCAAGATAAACCAAGTGTTTGGGAGTACAAATGGGTTCAAAATTTAAGGAAACATTTCTTTATTCACAGTTTCTGGATAAGGATAGAAATGAAGGAAGGTACCTACATTGATCACTAGATGTCCTCGCTGACTCTGAATGTAAAAAGCCATCATGAATGTCGTATGATCTCCGAGGGAATCCTGGTTGTGGTTCAGACAACCTATGTTCAGATGGATATCATGAAATTATCCCATGGGATTCCAATAATGTTCATAATGGATATGCAAGTAGGCCTAGGCCACGATTGGCAGGCTAATTGATGTTCAAGCTGAGCATTGTCATATGTGGTCCTCACAGAGTTGCAGAACAGATCAAATGCACTGTGAGAATAAACCATGAAGTCTAAGGATGGTTGTGGAGAGGGGAATAGAAGGAATGGTGAGTGATCTTGGAGAGATGCATGAGAATATGGTACAACTATCTCAGCGTTGGAGTGTGTGCTTCTGACTGACCAGCCAGATATTGTGGGTTTGATCCCATTGTGGGTGTCAAAAAGGGCCTCTGCCCTTTATTCCACGAGATCCATCTAAGTCCATGTACACCTTCACAACGTGGGGACTAATCCTGACATAAAAATTGACCTCTTTAGTAGGTGCTGTGTCATTTTGTGTTCTGGTCTTTACTGTTTTGTGTCCAGACAGCAGGGAGAGAGTTTCAGCCAGATGATGGTGGTTTTTTTTCTAGCTTGCAATTCACATGGTGTGAAGGCTATTTCCTGACTTTATTGTCCAGCTAGAATCCAAAGTGTGATGCAGACGCTGACCGGACACAGTGGACACTGTCATGCAAGTGTAGTGGGATGAAAAGGACTGAATGTCCAGCAGGTTTGCATCCACATGTTGCTCATGTCTACAAAACGACATAGCTCAATGCAACATATATTTTTAATAGTTTTAGATGTTGACCTTTGGTAGAGGCTTAATCCATTTTGTGTTCTGACCTTATACTTAGTTGTGATAGCATGGCATGACTCGGGTGACACAGACCGGCACAATGCGGTGTGGGGTCAGGAGAGGATGAGAAAATGAGCAGCACGACCGACACGACACTCAAATTAAACTTAAAAGACGGTCGTAGTGTTTGCTGAAGCTAAAACCCCGGAAAGATCCGATTCTTGATCTTTTTGCATGGCAGTGCCATGACATACTCAGTTCTGTGTTGCCCTGAGAAATGTTAGGAGTGCAGAGAGAGGAGGAGTGAACAACATGAGAGAGGAGAAAAATCAATTGCTGTGGCATGAAGCAAGTTTGTATTGCACAAGATTGAAAGAAATCCCTCCAATTACTGTATCTATGTCACTCCTTATTTGTTGAAAAAACATATACATAAATGTATATATGTGTGTGGGTGTGTGTTTGTGTGTAAATACCTTTTCTATGTCTGTGCCTACAAAGGGGTATACTGTGTAATTACAGTAGACATAACTTTATGCGAACCACATTACAGGAAATGACACTAAAATAAGTGTCTGTCCTTTTCACAACCTGTCATCATCCTCCACATTCAATGTCCTTCATATTTTAAAAAAAAAGCCAATCCCAAAACCACCCTTTTACGGAAACACAGACTGAATCAGAATGCCTGAACTCCCAGTGATGCTCATCATTTTAGAGCATTTACTAACGTTATAGTGAGAAATAAGTGATACAGTTGAACAGGTTGCAATACTGTAAGTTTGTGGAACAAGTAGTGCCAGCGTAGTCTCTATCTAGTCTCTAACTTCAGGTGCTACCTGCGTGTGGATTCGGTCAACACCAACCTGTTGGTGATGCCACCGCCTCCTGCCGTGAGAGGGCTGCAGATTCTGTCCTCTGACGGGCTTTGATAGAAATTCTCAAACACGATGCGTTCTGCAAAGAGGGGAACATTTGGCACGTTCAATTCATGAAACATTTACTTTCTATGTGTGGGCCTAGGGAAGTAGAAGTGTAAAGCTTTTTTCTGTGTCTTGCAAAATTCTGACACCAGACGATAATTTACTCTTCTCTTTTTTCAGAGGAGGTTCAGATAGGATTTGGCCTCAGAGTGATCTGCAAATCTGCAGAAATAGAACGAGTTACTATCGTTTTCTGATCGTGGCACATTCAACAGGATTTTCGGTTACTCTGAGACTAAAGTCACATCTGGATATCTTAGAAGACCCGTTATCACCAGGGAAACCCTCTCGGCATGGCACAGATTAAAAGTTACCTGGTGGACTTGATCCTGTTGTTTTCATTTCTATGAAGCGGTTGTTATCGGTGATGATGTCGCACATTTCAAGAGTCTTTCTCACGTTCTCGTAAAGCTGTTTGAAAATAGCAGGCAGTCTGTGAAAACCTGAACACTCGCAAGTCTCGTAACTCATCCTGTTTGAGAGAGGTGTCAAAAGTGTCAGATGGAGGAGATGGAGGAGTCTCTCATGCGGAGAATAGACGCACTTGAAAGCTGCTTAAAAGAGCGTTATCGGACCTGTGGGTACATCCATTACACCAGCTTTTCTCAACTGGTGGGCCTCAGACTGGCACTTAGTGGGCCACGGAGGTACTAACGAAAAACTTTAATTTACAAAGCTGCTTATTTCGTACCTAAATATGCTCAATAAGTCACAGGGATGAAAATATCCAATTAAAAATGCATACTTTGAATGACAAATAGTGATGCTGAGCTGAAAGGACAGTGTGCTAAAAGCACTGAAATCCTGTCAAATGACGTTTCCCCAGCATGGAACGTGTCTCTGGGGATCCTGCTTCAGAAGACATGGCTCTCTCCACCGTGTTGGAAATTGATGGAACTATCGATAGACAGAAGCCTGAAGCTTCAGCTCACACGTGTTGGCCCTGCCTCGTTCTGGATACCGGTCCTTCTCTATCAGGACATACAATCAGATTTCTGTTCCCTTTCACCACTACCCATACACGCGAGTCCACGTTTCCCATTGAGACTCTCTAAAACCAAAGGCAAGGAACAAACTGTTGTAACTTGGATTGCTGCTCTATATCAGTGTCTCCCCCGTCACGCCATTACTCGATCTCTTTATTTCCCAGAAGCAACCCCGAATGTCGCACTGAGGGTAAGCCGAACTAAATATAACTATAACTGTTTCTCTACTACTATACATTTGCTAAAACTAAACCGATTCCAAAGTCTTAAAGCGTTTTGAGAACTGGAACTAGAGAAAGGGCACACTATGTTTCTATTGCGACGGTCACAAACAAAGTATTAGAGGTGAACAGTAGATTAGATTAGATTAGATTAGATTAGGGTGGACAGAAACTGGCTAACCCAGTGGCCCTGCTTGGGCCTTTATTATAGATAACAAGCTGTAGTGCAGGCACGTTGGCAGACTCACTTCATCATCTCTGACACACTGCATGGAGAAGTGGTTGCAGTGGTCCCAGAGAACAGACCTGAGAATGCTAATGCGGTCACTCTCCATTTGCTGGAAAACCTGAAACACACACACACGCACACACACACACGCACACACACACACACACACACACACACACAAACATGTACAACCAACCACCATCACTGACAAATGAATGTTATCCAAGCTAACTCTGTGTTTACTAAGAATGGATTTTTTTCCTTTTCTCCTGTGTAATCAGCAAATCTTTAAAAGCACAGTGCTTGGCCGTCAGAGGAGAAT
>OMLC01104435.1:0-17194 GCA_900302585.1 Regalecus glesne
CCTACTCCTCCTCCTCCTCCTCTGCCCCCTCCTGTCTCTCTGGCGCTGCCCCCTCCCCTTAGCAACGGAATTCACTACACGTTTGTCTAATCAAGAGAGCTAAAGTAAGGCCTAACTGCACGCTTGTGTTGCTAATCTGATCAGGGCTTTTCTAGCTTCCCTCTAACAAGGGCCTGCATGCGCCTCCCCTCTGCTGTGATCGTAAAGGATGCACATCCTCACCTGGCCTCCCTTCCCCAGTATCCCCATTATAAGCACCTCACACACACACACATACACGTATCTGCATGCAGCCTGCTCAGCCTGCGTGAATTGTTTTCTTTCTTTCCTTTTCCGTCGGTCGGGCAAAACATTTACGGATGTGTGAGACGGGAACAGGTTGAGACAGACGCTGCGGCGTGCAGCACCGTGTGTAATTAAAGTTGCGGTTCAGCTCTTTCATAGTTAGGGAGTCAGTGCAGCTGCGTTTCACAGCAGCAGTTGAACTACCATCTGTGGACTGGGGGGGGCGCAGTAGCTCGGCGATGGAGGCTGTGCCTCCCAAGTGAGGCATCATGGGTCTGATCCCACTGTAGGGGGTCAGGAAGGGGCATCTAGCCTCAATTCCCCATGCTCCGTAAATGAGAGGATAGCACTTTGAGTCATTTCATCATTTACCCAGGTCCACGGTTGTCAGGCTCCAGAGTTAAAGAAAGTTCTTAATGTTCCCTGAAGAAAGGCATAGTTATGTAGCTTTAGTTGCAGTCACGGTATTATCAGACGCCGACAGATGTACTCTCAGGCCACCGCCCCTATTCAACGACGGTCGTTCCCTCTTAACGTAGATGGCCTCCTTCACCCCCCTCTCAAACCAGCGTTCCTCCCTATCAAGGATGTGAACATCGTCATCTTGAATGAGTGGCCACTCGCCTGTAGGTGGGTGTAGACCGCAGAGTCCTGACCCGACGTGTTGGCTCTCCTATGTTGCACCATCCTCTTAGCCAGCGTCTGTTTGGTCTCCCCGATGTACAAGTCACTGCAGTCCTCCTGGCATTTAACAGCGTACACTACGTTACTCTGTTTGTGCCGGGGGACCCGATCCTTGGGGTGGACCAACTTTCGACACAGGGTGTTCAGGGGTTTGAAAACTACACGTATCCGCTTCCAAAACTCCCGCCACATACAGAATCACCACAGGTTTGCACGTAGCCAACGGTGGTCCCCCCCCTTCGATTGGCTGGTGCTCTGTTTTGGCGTCTTCCTCTCTTTGGTAAATCTCCGAGTGCAGCCTCAAGACACATCAATCCCCCCCAGCTTCATTACAACTGGACCGGGGGTGGCCATGCTTGCCATCCTCAGCTCATTGTATCAATCCACAATCAAACTTGGATCGTCCCGACATGTCACCATCCCCTGCTCCTCACAGTCATCAGTTTTCCCTCCACTCAAGGAGAAGGGATGACGAATCAAGCTGTCGCTGTGTCTCTAGGACTCGGCACTGCGGATGGAGCGGGTATGAAGGTCATTGCAGGAGGTGTGGGTGAGGGTGCGTTTGGGACCTCCGGTGATGTCACAACAGAACAGCCCCCCCCCAAAAAAAACAAAAAAAAAACAATGCGAAGGAAGAAAACCATCTCATTTAGCGCCGGTACATGTGGCCCGGCGGTGATGAGAGAAAGCTGCGGTACCTCCTCATAGCATCACCGAGAGCTTAGGAAGATTCCTAATCTGCCTCTGATAGCTCTGTGAGGCAGGAGTGTCTTCAGTCCCTGTCACGCTCCCAGAGCCATGTCGGCAAGTGTCTCTGCGACGCTGGATACCCGCGGGGTCAGACACCGCTCCCCCTGCACAGACGGACAGAAGGCCCGCATTGTGCACGCACCTCAAAGCATGTTGCGTAAGTGCAAATGCAACCCAAGGCCAAGTGTTCAGCTGACTGTCGCCATCAGCGCCTCAGCATCTTTGACCTTTGATTGTAATCTTCTGACTCTCTAGGGGGAGCCATGAAGTCCACGTGTAGCCTCAAGTTCTCGTCTGTTTTCCCGTTTGGCGTGCTTCACGTGGATGGATGGGGCCAGGTCTCCTCGCAGACGTGGTCTCGTCCTACGTAGCTAACGTTTAGCTGCACCGTCCGTGCGGGATCACGAGCCTGCATCGGCTTTACTGGGATTTGATCAAAGTTGTTGATCTTTGTTTTCTGGAGCACCACTCGAGGATCGTGGACTGTTCCCAGACACGCTCACCCCAGGACTTGTGACCCGATACCTTAATCACAGGGACGTGGCTAAGAGTAACGCAACGAGGGCAAACGTTCACCGGCACAGATGAGACTCCATCTCTGGTTGTTTGAAGGTGGAAGGGCGACTGAGCGGACGGTTTATAGCTTAACGATGCAGAACGTAGCATTTCCTCCGCTGGGGTTTGTGTGTGCATGTTTGTGTGGTTGTTTATTTTGCTAGCTCCGTGTGTGGTGGCTTGTTTCTATCTGGCTGTGTCTTGCTTCCAGAAGATCCCCTTCGCTTTCCTTGAGTGACGTGGTGGTTTGGCGATAAAGTATTCTGGGTTCACTAGTGTCCCCCTCTGGGTCGTCCAGGCCTCTTGGTTAAGTGAAGGGAAAGTACTCTGCTTCATTCTCCTCTGACGGCCAAGCACTGTGCTTTCCCCACCAGACCATGATGTGTGGACTAGTGAGGGCTAGTGGTCATGTGACTTGGAGGAGACACATGCTACCACTTCCTCCTTCCTGTTGATGTTCTAGAGGGGATCAGAGAGACTGACCCAGCAGTAGGTAACTCGAGGACCTTTTTTGGGGGGGGGGTAAATTTTTGAAAATTAAAATGAATGGCAGTAGTTGGTGATATAGCAGTAGTAACTGTATTTAGCCAGATCAATGCCCTTGTTCCAAGTTTTGTGATCAAAACTGGCCTGATAAAAGCAAATGAAAGTCAAAGACAGAAATTTTGAGTCATCATTAATAATCTGTCTTTTGACTTGCTTCTACAATCAGAGAATGAGTGGTTGAGCGGAACGCGTAGGAGCAGAGTGTAGCATGGAACTCACAGAGGCCTCGCTGAGTGTCTCCTCATGAATGGCAGGTGTGGGAGGCGTCTCCTATGGAGGGAGAAAAAAAGGAATGTTAAAAATAAATGACAAACTAGGACAGTTCACAGAAGCAACCCACGGATGTGAACTACACCACCAGCATGTTAAGAAATGTTACTTTTGATTGTCACCTCACTGACGTCATTGTGGGGCCTGTTTGCAGCACCGCACACCGTTGACAGACGTGTTCCTGTTAGTATCAGGTGAAACCTCATTTGTCATCTGGCCTGCACAAAGCTTTTACACTAATTGCTTGTGATTGTCTGACTTTGCGGCATTGTCATTATTAATAAAATGACAATACCTAGCGTATCCAACCACTGCAGGGGCCTCTGCCAGATTTGGGGTATAAACATACAAATTGTGAATCCCTAGAGACAATAAAAGCTCAAGACTATTGCCAATAAGCATGCACAGATATTAGGATGCATTCCCTAGTTGACATTACAAATAATGACAGCAAGTGCAATGGTAATGCCAGGCACTGTGAGGTAGAGATTCAACATTTCCCTTTCAGGATCCAGGTGTTCATATTCACAAATTGGGGATATGAGTGCCTAAGCCCTGAAAAGTGTTGGCAGCTCTGCAGCCAATGATAACACCAGATCGGCTTTGCATCAGCTGCGATTGCTACAGAGGGGCCAAGACGAAACATTAAGTCCACATGTCCTTCCCAGTCATTTACAATAGAAGATTTACATTTTGAAAGAGAGATGGTGGTAGGGTCTTGTGGTCCTAACAACAGCAACCACCGTTACAGTCTGGGAGGAGAGCAGATGATGTTGGAAGTAGAGACCGGGTGTTACCGTGACAACTTAAAGTGGGGACGAGAGGGACCCCCGAGTCCTAAGCAATGGAAGCTTTGCTTAAAATCCCATCAGGGTTCTGAGATAGCCAAGCAAATGTTAAGCTTTGCAAAGGAGGTAACGGCAGGGAGGGAGAGAGAGAGAGAGCAGCACCCTCCCAGGGCCAGGAGCGTATTATGCCATCATGATGCAGTTGCAATGCGATGCGAGGATTGCGAGCTTTTTAACTTCTCATAGACACATGAGTTCTGGAATATGATCATAGAGTTTTATTTTCTAATGGTGACAAAACAAGTATAGCACGAAATCGCCTGAAGCTCATGCGATGCTTTAGTGTCCGATGACGGATAGAAAGGTTAGTGGGCAGGCTGGTTTTTACCGCTTGCTTTCTCCTTGTTGCTTCTTGGCTGGGGTTCCTGTAGTGGATATGGCTGGTATCCATGTTGCCGTGTCTGCTGCGAACATTGGTCTCTCTGGACCACTGCGTTTTCAGAGGAAGCGTTCGGGGCGGCGTTGTTTGACTAGCAGAAAACTTGGAACCAGAGCGGTCTTCTTGTACTAGCATGCCTCTGCTCGCACACTGACTTAGTTTTGTCATATCCTTAAGAGTTGTGAGCTCCTGCTGGCCCAATAGGTTCTGCACCCATGGGTGAAATGGAGGCTGAGACACCACTGAGGCCTCCGTGTGGTGTTTAGTGGATGACTGGTTGTGGTTAATCCTGTCGATGGTAGGTTGCACTGCTGCAATATCATCAATCCTTGCTCCAGTTTCACAGGGATCCCCTATTGATTTCATCATCTGTGTATGAAAAGCTGCAGCGAGGACGCCTCCATCGGCTCGGGTGTGTGGCTGAGGGTTTGCAGCATCTTTGTTCCCTTTATTCAAAGACTTCTTTGATCTCTGTGGCTTGAGAGGTGCTATTTTGGTGACTTCAGAATGTGAGTTTCCAGCTTTGCTCCTCTCTCTTGCTTTCTCTGGGTTGGGGTCTTTGGTTCTCCAAGACTGAGACTGCTTCCTGCTGGTTTCACTTATACTCCCGTCACCCTCTGGGAAAGAATTTGCTGCCACTAGAGCATCAAAGTTCCTTCGTGTCTGCTGATGAAATTGTTGCGGATGCTGAGACTGCCTGAATTCCACGTTTTTTGCTTCGGCCCCTTGTTTGGCAAACATGCTGTCAGCAGGTGGAGGGTCAAATCCATTCTCTTGAACACCATTCGCTGTCATGAACGTATCATGCAAATGTCTGTTAGTTTCTATAGAATTGTCCATACCATTCGTGTCCTTGAGCCCCATTGCAGAAAGTACTTTTTCCTGTTTTGTAGACTCTGACCCAAATGCTGTAGACTTAAAGGAGTCCCAAGGTGCTTGACATTTGTGCATGTTTGTTTTTGCTCCACTCTGGCTATCAAGAAACTCCATATCCTTCCAAGATGTAACTGAGACCATGTCTCTACCCATAGTGGAATCACTGGGGTGCGGTTTATAGTGGGGCGGTTGGGGTTTTTCCACCTTAGAATAAATATCCAGGGCTCCTTCATAAACATCTTGCTGGTCAATGTATTTGGCATCACCGGTCGCCTATGTAGAGTAAACAGTTGGATTAGCCTGGCTAGATATACCATCTTAAAGCTACTCCACTACTTTTAGCACCACATCAGTAAATGCTTATTTCAATCAAAGAAGAAGCTTTATTTATTCATAATTGTACGTATATACAAGAAATGTGTTCTCTGTAATTAATCCCCATCCATTTGTATGGGAGGAGTGAGCAGCTGCAGCGCCCGGAGACCAACTCCAGTTATTTTACCTACTGCCTTGCTCAAGGACACAAGGAGGAGTATTAACCCTTACATGCATGTCTTTGAGATGGCGGGAGGAAACCAGAGCACGCGGAGGAAACCCACACAGACAAAGGGAGAACATGCAAACTCCACCCTGAAAGGACCTGGGATCGGATTCAAACCCAGGAACTTCTTGCTGTGAGGTAACGGCACTAACCACTGTGCCACCATGCTGCCAAAATAAATAAAGAACTGCATAAGAAAATAACTAGATAATGAAAATGTTTTAGGGCCGAAAGGGTGAGTGAGGCTGTAATATAACCTTTTTATTCACATTCCTTTCATATTTTTGTGGGCTGGGTTATTTCTGTCTTTATCTCAACCATAAGGAATTGTAATTTTGATAGAGGATAGAGAGAGTGTACGAATATACTGCTGTGAATCATAATTTATGGCATTCCCAGGAAAAACACACCAGCACAATATAAAAAACACAGAAGCAATGATGAATTAATGGGAAACAACAAAAAGAGTTTCTCCCCTGTTAGTAGTGCCAAAGAACCATTTGGAAATGGGGGTCCCATTCTTACCGGTTTCCTCTCTGGGGTACCAGGTGGGGTGGCAGAGGAGAGACGTTTCTCTCTTTGGGTCAGCTTGCTATTGGGCTGCCTCAGAGCCATCTTCAGCTCATTGATGCTCGCCTGGTGCTTTTGAAGAACATCTTCTGGTTTATCCAAGAACTGCTGCTTGCATAAAGGGAAGAGGGCACAACATGGAAACAACTTACTTCAAACCCCAATGGCATCTTAAATTTTAAAATGCCATTGGGGTAAATATTTCCAGAATTAAAGATGTGGATTTAAGTTGAGAAAGAATGTGTTGGGGGAGGGGGGGGTTAGGAATGCTTTTCATTTTGACATGCCAAGTCCGGTTGCGTTCAAGAGTAGGGGTCATGCATGAATGTCACTAAATATCCAATTTGCTTGTTCACTGTACTGTAGAACAGGATAGACAAAAGGATCAACCCATTACTGCAATATGTAGATGGAGAACGGTGGACAAGATGATGACTTGCAACAGAAAAAGACCACTCTAACTGCCAGAGTCTGCATCGTTTTTCCTCTGCGCTGGGATGAGACCTCTTTGCCAATAAGAGATCAAGGGAGGAATGACTAAGGCCTGGGTCTATGAAGGAAATGTGCATCGGGTGATGTTGTTCTCAGACGGCTGTTAGCCATTAGAGAGCCCTCGATAATATTTTCCGAGCATGTTTAGAGGCTGCCTCATTGCTTTAGTATGGAACTGATGTAGTAAAGCACAGCAGCTTGGAATTGTGATAAATTAGCCTCATAATCTGCCTTAGCAGTCTCTCATGTTAGGAAGATGGAGCACAGCAATCCCCTGTCATTTGATTTTTTTTCAATCATTTAGTCATCAACACTTCACTCTAACTGCTGAGAAATAAACTGACATTAAAGTTCAAATTAAACATGAGAGGGTTCATCCATGACCCAACTTAATAAAGAGAGGTGTACAGAATGATTATCTAAATGGTGCAGAAAGGAAGAGGATGAAGAGGGCTTTAGTGGACATCGTTAGTTATCTGTCTCGTGTCCTCCATCAGTAAGGGTTACATACAGCACATAGCAAAGAGAGAGAGAGTGGGGACAATCAGTACCTCCTGTTTGGGCCGAGGGGTGGCCAGATCCTTGTCCAACAGATGGGGGTAACCCGAGGTGGGGCGGTTAAGATGAGGCAGGGGTAGTAAGCAAAGCAGGAGGTAAAAGGTTTGTGGTGCGGGACGGATGCGAGCGGAGACAAAGAGGTAAAGTGCTGCAGGTGAGTCATAAAGGCAGGCGGCCAGACGGACAGACAAACAGACTGAAAAACCAACAGAAACAGTTCACAGCATCCATACTTTGAACTCCTTCAGACAGTGACGGTGTCTGAAGTCGCATCTAGCAGCCAAGAGCAGTGGTCCGTCCCATAGACAACCAATTGTTAAGAGACAACAACAGACTGATGAACAATAAATGCCTGAAAAGTTATATTACGACATACTTCTTGTCCAAATATCTTAGTGTGGGTGTACACAATCACGGATGACCCACTCCATCCCCTTTAAGGTCAGGTCATTTATTGTGGGGTAAATCAGTGAAGCAGTTGAATAACAGTACCAAGGAAACAGGCATAAACACACTGATGAAAAATGGCTGTTCTGTGGATGCTTGCAAGACATACTAGATGGATTTATCTTTAATGCAACAACGAAACAAAAAGAAATGCCTGTAAGACATCTGATCCACTTTGCAGAGATGCATCAGCTTGAGAACAGCTGATTTCACTAGTCATCAACAGCACTTCATCATCATCTAGTTATGCCATTAATAATAGTCCCGCTGACCACTTAGTACTCTAATGCTGTGCATACACGCATCCTGAATAAGCACTGCCTTCTTTTATTCCTTTACCTGTTGCATGTTCTATTGTGGCACTGTTTAAGCCAATAGCTTAAGTTATCGGGATGAGCTCAACACCTCAAAATGAATTTGCACTGACGTTAAATGCTATCAGGCTGACAGGGAAAAGCTAGCAAATGAAAAAAAATATTACTACCATTATCAAACATTTATTAAGTTTGACATCAATCCACCCCGAGAGGGTACACATCTGTGATGTGCAGTCCATGGATTGTGCAAATTTGATTTTAGGAAAAATATCTCAGGCATGAAGATTCCCTGCAGATGCAGACGAACAAACGCCCCCCCAAAATAAAATAGAATAATAAAAGCAACCCGTGCCGAACAATCAAGCTGTTCCGTGCATGACCATCTACAAACAAGACCGCACAGATGGAGAGACACTGGTGTCCACAGCCAAAATACCTCTGGCTTTGAGTGTACAGGCGAGCCTGCCTCCTCACCCTGCAAGCGAAGAGGAGGATGTGGGGAGGAAGAGGAGGACAGAGAGAGGAAGAGAGAAGCTGTTAGCCAGGTATGTTAACATCACAGCGGGGAGAACTAGAGTAAGACTGTTAGAGGAGAGGAGAATGCTGGGTAACTGAGGGGGGGAAATAAAGTAAATAGGACACAGGCCAAGTTAGATTTGGGAAGATAAAAAATGGCTCCAGAGAGGAGGGAGCCTTGAATTCCACACAGAGAAGACCTGAGAAAGGAAAGAGCAAATGAACAAAGTGTAGCAGGGTGGAAACCAGGCCAAGGAGGGAGAGTATGGGAATAGGGATTACTTTCTAAAAAAAACTTTGAAAAAACAAAAGGAAGAGGGGAGAGAGGGATGAGGAGTGTTAGTCAAAACTTAATGAGAGGCTTGGTGAGCACAGCAGGCTTTCGACTTTCGTCTTTTATAACAGACCAAATGCTCATTAAATTGTTCGTGTTCACCTTAAAACATCCCGTCCATGGTGTGCTGTGTTAGATATACAAGCTTAGTGTTTCATTCAACACAAGGCACACAGACATATTAAAAAAGCCTGTCCAGAGCCATGTCCCATTATGTTACCCACTCCTCCCTCTTCACATATGATGTACACATTGAATGTACGCTAAAAGACACAGCTTGACATAATCGCTATACGTGAAGGAGAGATCAGGTGAATCCAAAATGGATGAAAGAAGAATGAAAAGACAATCATCTCCGGAAGTGAAACCGTGTCCTCGCCACTCAGGCTAGGTCAGATTACCTTGAAATGATGTAAATTACTGGATACATATCACATGAGATTTTTTGAAATAAGATATAATCAAATCTAAATACTGTAGGATGACTTCAAATTGAAAATTGAAAATGTTGCATCTTAGGCTAAAAATGTGAAACTTTGGGGTCCACAAATGTTCTTTTCCATCTTTAAACATCACAAAACATTTTCATTGCAAATGAAATACTTTTTTTTTCTTCATTCACTATTTACAGTTATTTAAATCAAATTACCCTCACAAAACAGCTCTGCAGCAAACTACTGAGCCGCCTAAGCCCACCCCTCTCCCTCTCCCTTCCATGTCTTGAGGTCTCAAAGTATTTTCATCATAATTAAGTATCCCATATGGCTGTTGTACATGGCAGGGCAGCACTTTGCTATAGCAGCTTCCACTTCGCAAAGGCTATCTTTGTCAAAATACATTTTCAGTTCACTAGTTAGCAAGCTGGACCTAATATTCAGCCTCGTCTCAGTTCAGTGAGTTGGACTATGCAATCAGAGCTTTGGTCAAACTGATATGGTGAAGAACTCTACTGAGCAAATCTTTTTAATGAACTGGTTCTACTGATTCCGTAAATTGAAAAGAACTGCTTTGCCCATCACTACCACAAAGTACAGCGCTTCTCTAAGAAACCCCGTATGTCAGATGTGAGTTTCATGGGTTATCGTGAATTTAAAGTTTCATCACTTTTAAATTTCCATGTTCTAAAGACGTAATATAAAACAATGGAGTAATCCTTGACAATAGAACTATGATCCAATTAAACATTAACCCAAATACCATCTGGGCTGATTTTAGCTTCTTCTTTTGTAATCTGATAATATAATCCTGGTTACAAGTAATCCATTACTACTCAACCTGCTGGCCACTCGGTTTTTACCTTAAACTCCAGGGCTTTGGTGGGAGTGGGGACACTAGCAGCTCTCCCCATCTGCTCCTGGTCCAGAGCTTGAAACTGTTCTAGCTCCTGGTCAGGATAGTAGTCCTGGTCATTGTCCTGATAGTTGTACCGGTCATTGTCTAGGTCCAGACTGCCCTCTTGGTCCAGATCTTCCCTGGACATGAACTGGGTCCGACTGCTGGAGCTTCTTTGGGACAGCTGGTCCATGCTGTCGCCAAGAGCTGAAGCTGAGGATGAGGGTAAGTGTGGCAGCCAATTTCATACGCTGAACAGCACTTAGCCGGGTTCACATATTTCAATTATGACAGAAAGCAGTGTTCAAATGAACTTATGAAAAGATTACATGTGACTGGAGTTTCACAACAGTGCAACTGAGCCCAGCAGTTCCCCTTCATCGTAACCGTGCAGCTTATCTATCACACGTTTCATGATCCCCTTCGTTGCAACACTTATATGACTTTCTAATTTATATTATGTATTTTTGTTCATTTTAATACTAATGGGAGCAACATTTTACATATTTTAAAGATTATTTTTATTCAAAATGTTAGATATTATCACCATATCTGCGTATAGCCTGAGGGAGCATTCTTCATTAGATCTCTCTTTATGAGGGTTATCAAAGTGCAATAACACATAAGGCACAGATAAAGACACTATACTACTTTCCACTTGTAAAAAAGTCAAATAGTTATGTCCGTGTAGCTTTTTGCACTGTGTGACTATACTGTGGCACATCCCTGTGTTTTTAAATTTTCCTTATTTTTTAAATCATCTTACTGGAATTAAGGCAGTTCATCTTATACGTGTCTTTACAACAAGCTGGAGGAAATAGAGTGGGTTTGTGACCAACATGTCATTTTAACTTTCATACCCCTGAGTGGAACATAGAGTGGATGGGAACAGAGCATTAATGAGTATTCCACTCTCCTCAACAGCAAAAAAAATAAAGCTGATGTGCCCCTGAGCAAGGCAACTGACTGGTAATTACTGCTACAGAGTGGAACAAACATTAGAAGTCTATGGTTCCCAGCTGCGCGGTTTCCAACCACGGCTGGAGGTCCATAGTTAGTGGGTCATAATTGGCTAAGCCTCACATGGGTATAGGGTTTAGATTGGATAAAGTATTCTGTGTTCACTAGCTCCCCCCCTCTGGGTCGTCCAGGCCTCTTGGTTAAGTGAAGGTAAAGTACTCTGCTTCATTCTCCTCCAACGGCCAAGCACTGTGCTTTCCACATGAGACCATGATGTGTGACGTAGTGAGTGATTTTTTTCAAAAAGAAGTCTATGGTTGTGTTAAGACATTGCCAACTGCATGTGTATTTAATTGTGGTAATGTAAAGCAGGTTGTTGTTGGAGAAGAGCATACCTGCTAGATAAATGAAAGATGGAGCTAAATTTTCAATACAATTCAAAAAAAGTTGTTTATTTTCTGTCACTGGTGTATTTGCAACAACAGCCGCCTCTCATCAATTGAAACTTGTAATGGCTCATTTTAATGTTTACTTTGTAGTAAGACTTGCCTGGGGAAAATGATACAGCACAAAGCATTCTTCACTTGCAGCCAGATGGAGGAGAATGAATATTAATGTCCTTTTCTCTTTCATTTCACTCCTTTCTGTAAAGTATCTGTAAGTTTCTCATTTAAATAGTACTTTTTAAATAAAATATGTCCTTGAGCAAGACACTGGACCCCTAACTGCTCAAGCCCTACCGTAGAATGGTGACCTGTCCAGGATGTTTCTCTGCCTTTTACCCACTGAGCACCCACATAGGCTCCCGCAACCCAATATTGGATCAACCCAATATTGATGATGGATGGATGTAATATCAATAAGTTTGAAAAGGAAGTGAAGTTGTGGTTAATAAGCATATATGGTAGAGAAAGCTCCCAGAAGACCTTCAGACTTTCAAATATTCCAAAGTTAAACCATGTTTTATAGTGTGGCTACTAGGAAGGTGGTGCTGAAACAGTACCGGCAAATCATTTCAAATAAACATCCAAGAGTTGGATTGTTCAAACACCAGTGCCCTTTTAACTATGGATGGGTCTCATAATGTAATGGGGGATTACAACATAAGGAATCATGAATGACTGTAAAAACTCAAATGTGGTCAGTCTACACAGAAAAGTTGAATTAGTTCATCTGGTTGCAGCATTTATTGAGAGAAACGTTCCATTACTCATACAGGTGACATCTTCCGGCCTGCAGTCAGCTTAGACTGAAGATGTCACCTGTCACAAGATGTTCTGATGAAACATTTCTCTCAATAAACACTGTAACCAGATGTACTGACTCAACTCTTTTGTGATTTCCTTACCTGAATAATTGAGCATTCATTAAGACGTTCTAAGTCTACATCTTCTTTTGGTGCTGCTAAAGTGACTTAAGACTATTGTAGAAAGAAAGGACTCAGCGTTCTCACCTCCATCTACACTTCGGGGTAGCAAGTACCTCTTGCTAACCGAGCGATCAAACTGAGGGGCAGGCCGGTCGATCAAAGCGCTGGCCTGTCGGGTCTGGGCCTGAGTCCGCCCGCTGTACCGGAACTTGGAGCCAATCACTAGGAAGCCCTTGGGAGGTGGTTCTGGTGACACCAATCTATAGCAGGTTTGATTTTTAATAATAGATCCCCATGTTTTTATCTACCGCACCAGAGCATTCCATATTATGCCAGCTAGTGCTGTATACTAACCAGTGAAGCGTTAGCAGAGCAGGAAGTCATTATGGATTCAATTCATGTCGCCACTGAATAATGAGTATGACTTGAAGGACAACCCCACAGTGCCGGGTGTAACAGTGCAATGGAGCCTGCATGCAGTTTGTGTGCCAAGCTTAGTGTGCAAAAATTGTGAAGAGAATTTGTGCATGTGGGTTTATGTGGACATGTGTGGATGTGATACATGTGTCTGTATGTGTGCCAGTTCCTACCTGAAGAAGGTGTGATGCTCAATGCAGACCTTCCACAGGCGTTTAGAGGCCCGGTGGTTGGGCAGCTTGAAGCCTATGGTGCTCTCAAATTGTTCATACTGGGGGGAATGATGAAGAGGAGAGGAGATGTATGGGTGGGTGGGGTTGGAATGGTCCATGGGAAAAGACAAATGAAGGGAAGAAGGAGCGCAGGAAGACAGAGGTGGAATGTGATGGATTGAATTGTGTTTACTCTGCAGGGATTTTATTTCTTTCAATCATTTTTTTTGGTTTTGTTTACTGGAACTGAAATACATTTCCATGTCCTCCATTTTTGCCTTGTCAGGGTAACTTTCATCTCCAATTGAACAGCAGATGAGCAGGTCATATGCTCACTCCATCAGACGTTCAATGGTCTGAACAGGGGCGTTCTGATCAATGACTTATTATCAAACTGGCAGGTCTGGCATCTTCCGAGACAGGAGCACATCAAGCATAAGTTAAAAGGAGCTTTTTTCCTTACATGAATTGTCCATGGGCATGTTGGAATAAAAGCACCTCAAGATATATTGATGACAGCTCGGGAGAAATGCGAGCTGACAAATGACTTGACCTGTAAAAAACGCTGCAAGCACAAAACGACCTCTCTCTTCACTATGAATATGTCATTGTCCGTTTGAAAGTTCTCAAACCTCCTGTAGCCAGCTTGAAAACCAGAGAATGGCAAGCAATGGAAAAACAATTTGGGCATACAGAGCTAGAACAGGCACAACACATCACTAACCCTTTCAAGAGAAAACCTGTGAATTAAGAAGATCTTTTATGACCAGCCAACCACCAAAACAAATAAAACTTAACCTGTCACACTAACTTCCAAGAATATACAGCAATAAAAACTATTTGGAAAGATACAGAGTTGGTTTAGATAGTTTGTTTAGATAAACTCAGAACCATCACTTACCTCTGAACCATGCGATAATTAATTTTTGCTTGCATGGAAAGAGTCTTGACGGAGATGATGTAATTCCTACTATAATGAGACTGGGAAATTTGTACCAACATAATGCTGGCTCCTAACCATATCATGATTCATGATATATTACACGCTTTCTCAGCTTTGCAAGGATGTCTGTCATCAGCTGTGAAAGTGCTACGGTGTTGCTAGAGCCAGATCTGAGCTGTAAGCTGCTACACCTGCAAGTCAAGCAAGACGCATAATAAAAAAAATCATGGGAATGTGCATCTACCTCTCCTGGGCGGATCTTAATGTAGAAGTTGCTCCTCTTGTAGGAGATTTTGAGGATCTTGGGCCAGGCGAATCGATTGATCCTGAGACGGTCTCGGTAGATAAGCAGCCCGTTGGCACTCACACCCAGCATGATGTCGATGCCCTCTGAATCCTAGCAGGCACAGGAATAGGACATCACAGCAGGCTAAAAACATCATTTGAGCAAGACTGTGTAGATTATTTATTTTTTAAGTCTGAGAGCATCATTGGCGTTGGTGGCTATCTTTGCACCTTGGCGTGATGCAGGTCAACTCCGTACATGGACAGCTTCTTGGCATTTTCTAGAAAGTTCACCTCTGCCTCTGCTGGACTCATGCCCCTAGGGTTCAAACAGTATACGTGAGCTCATTCATCACATTATTGTCCTGTTTGTTAATCCCATGAATCAACAACACAATTCACTGGCCCAGTTGATACAGGACATTCAGTTTAAATCGACAAACAACCCCAAATCACCACCCTCTCATTAACTTAACTACGCCCTCTCCTTTTGACCTGTAGTTGTGGTGCAGCTCCATCACCCTCTCTTCCAGCTCTCTTGTCTGGTTGGGAGCGAAGCGGAAGTCATTGACATAGTCTGGGCCGTGCTCCTCGGGCTCATAGTCTCCCAGTTCAGCCTGGACTGTGTAGGAGCCCAACAGGGCATGGGTGACGAAGGAACAGGGCAGACGGCCAGATAGAATGTCATCCCTCAGCTGTAGGCACAGGTAGTACCTGGACATACACAGAGGAGGAAAATAACTTCACATGCCTGTCATGTAGTTGTACCTATATTTACATCTATATATGTATAGCTATAGTTTCCTCCCTTCTGTATTACCCTATAGATACAGATGCGTACTACTAAAGTGGTGCAGCAACCCAGACATTACAAATGTGGAGAGAAAATCCATTGTTTTGGCCTTAATTCCTCATTTGAAAAAGTTACCGTGTGATTTGACATGGACTTACCTGGTGATGTCTTCAATAAGTATGGAGGGATCTGGGGGATAAAACTTAACAGAAAACCCAAAGCACCAGGAGCCGACTGTAGAGAAGCCCACAAAAATGCAGTCACACAGTTTTTATAGAGCAGTACACAACTGTTTCAATCTGTGTGTGGTTGTACAAGATTGTTTGTGTGTGTTAGTGTGTGTGCATGTGCCTCTGTCTGCATGTTAGTGGCTGCTGCACTTACTACGAATTTGCTTCTTAATCTCTTTGGAGGGATCCAGCCAATTCTGATAGAGAGAAGAGAAAATCCTTCTTGAGAAAATCTACCCGAGCAAAAAGCCAACCACAGTCCCCTGCTCAAAAGTCCCTTACAGAGCCATATCTCACTGGCTGCTCTCTCATCTTCGCATATATATTCCCCGTTTACAGCCCCATATTTTAAAGCCACAAGAGGAATAATCGACAGTTCTATAAGCACAGGGCGACATCAATATTCTGGGAATAGATGCAAGCTGAATCTAGCTCGCTTGGCTAAATGTCATTTGCACCCACTAAGGAAAGTCATCTCTGTGTCATCTCTCAGACCCCGTGTGGCACTTCTGAAAGGTCTTTCCCCCAATCACAGAGCAAATTCAAGGCCCTCTGTGTTCCTCTGATGCTGCGCCAATCAGTGTTAAAAAGGTCTTACTAATTGATAACACCTACTTGAAAGTCTCAGGAAATGTTTTCTCTGTGACCTGAACAAAATTCATGATCAGAGCATGAACCATTAATTCTTTCATCTGTACCTGGTTATCACTCTGAGGGCCTTAAGTCAACGCACAGACACACACACACACACACACTATAAGAAACAGAAGTCAGATAGTAAATAATAATTCCCTTATCAATCCCGCAAGGGGAAATTTGGATTTCTCTGCACTTTTGACCCATCCTATTGTATAGGAGCAGTGAGGTGCCACTGTATGGCACTCGGGGAGCAGTTAGGGGTTAAGTGTCTTGCTCAAGGACACCTCGATATGCTATATACAGGACCGGAGATCAATCCTGCAACCTTCCGATTGCCAGATGAACCCTCTACCTACTGAGCTATCTTTCCCCCAAAGACAGGGATGCTAATGCTCTTTATGACCAGGGTTGTTATTATCAATCATTAGTGAGAGGTACATTTTATGTGTCATGATTAGTCCCCATGCCGTGGGGATGGAGACGGACTTGGATGGAGCACAGAGAATTAGAGCCAGATTCCCTTCTTGATGCCCTGTGGTGGGTTTGAACCCACAACATCAGGCTCATCAATTCCTGAAGCATGTGCTCTACCACTGAGTCACTACAGCAGTGATATAAAATAATAACACAAAAAGATAACAAGGAAGAAAAAACAGCAAGACATATATGCACACATAGCTAAGGAGGCAGGGTGGTCATCTAGTAATTGGAAGATCGGTGGTTCGATCATCAGCCTTTGCAGAAACCATGTTGAAATGTTTTTGAGCAAGACACTGAATCCCTAGCTGCTTGGGACAACAGATAGAAATTAAGTCGCCTGGCTCAATGTGGCAGATTTACAATCTTAATGTTCATTAATATGTACTGTCGCTATGAAAAATAAAATAAGGGTGGATGTTTGTGTGTGTGTGTGTGTGTGTGTGTGTGTGTGTGTGTGTGTGTGTGTGTGCATGTAGTATGTGTAAGTGCCAGAGCCTGTGTCAGGTATGTTAAGCAATGAGGCTGGTGGAGCAGGATGAAGGAGTTTACTCTGCCATTAGCTTGGA
>OMLC01104437.1:6158-61778 GCA_900302585.1 Regalecus glesne
CCCCCCCCCCCCCAACTGTTCAAGACAAGTTAGTTAAGGGATGCAGGGGAACCCCTGTTGAGCACCACCGTTTCTCTGCCAGGCCTAATGTGTACACATGCACGTGTCCTCCTTGTCCCTAACCACAAGGCCACGGGTACAGTATATACAACAGCAGTGAAGCTAAAAAGCACATCAGTCTTGCAATAGTACCATAGTCAACTCTTCCATGAGTGTTGTACAGCAGAACCTAAATAAAAGGGTCTTTCTTGCTAGCGGGTGAAACGATAGTCCCTCGTCACCGCTTTCAAAATGGCTGGATTGAAAGAGGGCTGAAAAGAGCCAGAGTTCCGGTTTCACCCGAGCGTTAGCTGACTGAAGGGGACGGAGGAGCAGCAGTTCAGTGTGTACGCAGAAGATGGTGGAAGTGACACAACTGACAGGCCGCGGTCATCTCACGTCTCCTTTATACAAGACAGGGGACAAAGAAGATGGATAGGACCCTGCACTGTGAAGATCCTCGACATCCTCCTGGGTGACCCCTCTACGCATCAGTGATAGCATACTGGCAAGTCTCAAAGCCATCGACGCGAGGCTTCCATATTCACCCCCCTTCAGTGTGCCATATTACACATCCCATCATCTATGGTCAAAGAGAATGGCTGCAGAGCAACTCCTACCAGGAGCATGGAGGACATGGTTCTCTGTGATGGTGAACAAGGCCACCCTCCCACGGCTCCCAACGACTTGTGGTGGTGGACACCCCAGCTGGAGACTATGGATGATGTAGGCATCGCAGCTCTTCTGCCGATGCCTTAACAGTGTCCCAGCTTTGAGGTAGCGACAAATGGAGGGAGAGGGAGAACCTGGCAGAAAGGGCAGAGGACTTGGTTATTCTAAGTCCACGCCCACCCCCACAACATGGGGGCCAATCGTGACATGCAAAGCAGACCTCTCTCGTCATTCACACATTCATCTGAATGGCCCTGCAGGTACAGGACTTGTGAACATGACAAAGGGGGTAAAGTGAAACCGCTGACAGGAGGCGACTGATTATCTAACAAGACATCATAGCAGAAATTTTATATATACACATATGTGTGTATGTGTGTATGTATATATGCTATTTCTATGTGAACCTTAACAGTCACAGCTAGTGCTATGGAACCTGTGGATAGTCCGAAGACTATGAGGTCGATATTGTATTGCACATACATAAGAGCAGTTGATTCAAACACTTCAAGTTTGCATACGATATTTAAAAAAAAATACAAGGAAAAAAAAACATATTTATAAAAGGAGAAGTCCAAAACGTTGGTAAAGAAACATGATTGCAGCGTGCTTAAAGGCTGAGATCTCACCGAACTCACACTGAAGCCTGACCACCCATCTCGACCAGATTGAAGCCCTTTGCTTAATGCGGTGCAGTTTGGTCCAGTAGGTCAGACGGAGACCTCGGTTCAAGCGCCTCTGTGATGCTGCTACAGGAGGTGCACACATGAGATAGGAACCAAAAAATGATGCTGTGTTCTGGTCTGAGTGTGGCAGTACATGCAGAAAAAGCAAAGAGCTCGGGGATCCTGCAAGGACATATCCATGACTTCCCCGTGAGTTATAAACAAGCTGTTGGTTAAGGTGGGGACAAAAACACCACCTGCCATGTTAGCGGACGCTGTGCTCTGGATGGTGTGTCCCAGAAAGCTGGATCAGTTCCTCTGGAGACCAGGTTTAACAAGAGGAACATGCCCCTCATCCAAGTGACTTCCACCAGTCTCAGCAGACTGCAGATATTCCTCAACCCTATATTAAACAGCAAAGTTGTAATAATGATGGATCGGTGTATCTCATCATGCCACCGGCCACTTCAGCAGTGGACCAGCTAATGCCTGGGGATCCTCTTCCACATTAAGATCCTGATTTGTCGGGTGATGTGAGTAATGCCTGGGGTAAATGCTGGAGGAACAGAACCATTCACGGCTGTCCGGTGGATCAGAGAATTTCCTACGCTGCCATCCTATTGCACACAGAAAAGGCCAGAAGTGCAGCCACGGTGGTACCTATCTACTGAGGCAAAAGGCAACAACTATTCACACTGCAGAGCCAAATGAGGAATAAAAATGGTTTTGACAACATGATGTACTGATTTGTTGTTAATCCCCCTCTGACTGGATGCTGACAAACCAAACCCAAAACCAGCTGGAGTAAGAAAAAAAAGCTAAAATTCTACCAAAACTCAAGGTACTGCTGTTTTCCTTTGTAAGACCCTCAGAGCCCGTGAAACAAAGCTCAATGACTGAGCTGCTCTGGCTGAATCTCTTCACTTGGTTGCAGATTCCTTTCCAGCTTTGTTTCAACGAAGATGCAACCAAGCAGTCATTTAGCCAGCCCCTCATATGCGTCATGTGCCTTTAGCAATGGGGTTGATGGCAACACTCATCTATTACGTCCTGATATCTACCAACTTATTTCACTGCTTCACCAGAAGAGTTCAGATTTGCAGAACACAGGAGGACCTCCTACTGATGAGTGCCTATCTGCCAGGGCAGCTAGTGATAGACAACTAGACATGCAAACCTTCCCATCACTGAACAACCATTTCAACACATCTCTGAGTCTCCCCGATACATTAGCCATGGTCGTTCCTCAAGACAAAATGGAAGAAAATCTACAAACATGCCAATTTTCCTAGAGAGTGATGTTCTGGTTTGCGATCAGCTTGCTGTGGGTGAAAGACCTGTGCACCAATGGTGAATTGCTGTATGAGATCCACACTGAGAGGTGCCCCGTGAGTGTCCCTCTTGGCGTAAAACGCACAACCTATCCCTAACCCATGTGATTTCATTGTCTGTAGGTTTCATGATGGGAGACAGACGTCATTGAAAAGGCAGCAGTTAAAGAGTTCGAATATGTCTCTGAATCTGAATTACCTGAATCAAGAAAAGACAGAAGGCTTGGCCTTGCAATAAAACTAGCAGTTCCTCCCAGACATAAACCTTTTTTGTCTTCTAATTTTTGTTTAATCTCATCCAAAAGGCACACAAACTACCACAAACGTATAGCCATAATCTTCAAGTGTGCAAAAAAAGGCTTGGTTTGGATTGTTTCCATAAAAAGAAAGAGCGAGGAACACACACACACACACATCTATGTATGTATGTATGTGTGTATGTATGTATGTATGTATGTATGTTGAGGGTCTTTTCCTTTTAGAGACAGCCAAGCTGCCTGGTTAAGTAGCATCAACATGGCCATCTCTGTCTATCCCTCCCCTTCGAGGCTTTGCGCTGCAGAGTCCAGGTGTAAGTAACAACAGAGAGATGTGCTTTACAACCAGAGAGCAGCCCTATGATTGTTTCCATTGGCACTTTGTAAGCATCTCAGTGCAGACAAAGAGCGAGGGCAGTGCTATCGCACTTGTGGCGTGATGTGCAGATCTGGGTATACTCTCACAAGGTGTGCACACCCGCAAGTTGGTTTGTGTAGAGGAGGGGGCGGTGGTGGGGCAGTGGGCCATCCTGAGAGATGACACGGAGAGCGGAGATTCCTTCCAGAGAAGTAGAGAGAGAGACCGATCTGGGCAGGACCCACTTAACTGTAGGACAAACTTTGATAGAGTTGTACACTGAAAATAATGACGCTTGTGAACTGTAGACAGACGAAAAAGCAGCATTTTGTGTTTCTCCCTTATCTTTTTTTCTTTTTTGCTTCTGCTCATTTTAAACCTTCAGAGTTACTCCTCAGTTCAGCCAAAGACAAACAGGCTCCTTAAAACAGAAAGGATCCTAGTTCTGCCATCTGTCCCTCCTTACACACAACCTCATATCGACAGCTCCGTGCTCCTCCTCAGTTAGAGGTGGTGGAGGTATCGGTTATGGAGGAGGCTACAGTAGTGGGCGAGGGCGTGCTGGCCGGGGGAGCCTGCGGATTGACTATGACTTGGATGACAAAGTCTTTCTGGATCTTGGTGTCCTGTAGCCGGGTCTTGTCTGTGAGCAGCTTGCCAGAGAAAAACCAGCGCTGTTGGGCTGCATCGATGTCCTCCTGGGCCTGAAGCTGCTTCTTGAGCTGCCCGATGGTGTCCACCATGCTGGCGCTCAGGCGCAGGTCCTTCCCTGTGGACAGTCGTACCTGAAATGGGAGCAGGGATGCAAGAACAAGGGGGGTTAATAAGTGTAACACAGGTGCACCTGAACTGAGAAAGTGTATTATCCGTTTTTCCAGATAAGTCTTCTTGTGATACTTCACATTATTGTAATATCACTATCTTATAAAATCCTCTTGTTCACATGAAAGTTAAAGCTCTATTAACTTTGTCCTGTACTGGACACTCCTTCCCAGGATTATGTGGTGAGGGGTAGGGACCTTTAGCCACTATGGCTTCAAAACAACACATAAAAAACAACGTAGGTACATTAAATGCAGTTAATTTAAACAAACACAAAATGGCAGCATATAAACTCAATAGAGCACCTTGAGCTGGAATTCCTTCTTGGAGGCCACAGGGGGCTCGGGGCTGTCGCTGGGGTCTTCATCACTGCGTTCTGAGATCAGGTTGATGGGTGGGGCCAGGCAGTAGATGGGCAGCTGGTAGCGGTTTCCCAGCTCATCGTAGCACTCGGTCAGCATACCTGCAAGGACGGACAAGTAAAGATGATAGCATTCAGAATATCACATGGGTGAAACATGAACGCTGAGTAGCAGCCAACTGACATGGCCTATACGGCTCTGTACTATCCGTCTGAGTCACTTCTGTTCCAGACACGTCCAGCAGGGGGGAGGCCACAGGGCGGTCTGGGGACCAGGTGGAGGGATTATATCTCCACACTGGCCTGGGATCACCTCAGGATCCCCCCAGTCAGAGCTAGTTGATGTGGACGGAAAAATGAAATTTTGAGGTCCCCTGCTGGAACGGATACCTCTATCCCCCCACTTCAGATAAGCAGTTGACAATGGATGGATGGATTGATGGATGGGTGGATGGATGTTCAATATAGTAAATTTTCATCTGGTCCTTTTGTTCCTACTATATGTGAATCAATGGTGTGGCCAACAAGAAAGAAAGTAAGAGAGCCACTACATTTTTGCTATTGCAGTTGTTGGGTAACAGTAAAATGTGTTCTCTGCACTTGACCCATCCTATTGTACAGGGTGCAGTGGGCAGCAGTGATGCCGTGTCTGGGGAAGCAGTCCCACTTCCTGAAGAGACTTTTGAGTTGAAAAAACATCACAGGTTAAAAGACTGAATGTGGGTCAGCCGCGGTGTGTTTCCCCACATTATAAGAACCATAACAAGAGGTGAATGAGTCTTGCAGAGCACAATTTGAGCTGACATCAATGGTTAGCACAGATCATAAACACAGATGAGTGTGCACTTTAAAGTGATTCTAATAAAATGAAAGGCTATTAGGAGGGCACTGTGTGTTTCCTGTTTGTTTTCACCAACTGTCACCACCAGTTAACACTAACATGGTCACTCATTAAATCCAAACACAGGCATGGTGGGAGTGTTTCCTTCTCCAAGCGCCTTAAACACTGTTAATTTAGCATGGCGTGATGTAGATTGTTCAAACAAGATGTTCAACAACAACCGATGTCATGTCCAGCTACCCAGAGAGCCCTGTCTGCTGTGAATGCATTGCTACCAACAAGTTCTTCTGTGTGTGTGTGTTTCTATCCACTGCTATTCCCCAACACTAGCAGACCTAGAACAACTCACGCCTCTAGTTCTGACTGTACTTGTGACACTGTATGTGGATGCTCTCTACTCACCATGTGGCAGTGTGATGCTGGCTCCATCCACAATAGCCTGGGCCAGCTCGTGGTCATTACACTCCAGGGCCACAGCTGCGGCCTTCAGGGCATCCCAGATCTCCTTGCGACCCTCGAAGGCTGGGGCCGTATCCCAGAACTCATCCCGCTTGCTCCGGAGCTGGCCCTCCGTCATTGGGTAGTCGCTCTTCCACTTGGGGCGGTCCTTTTTCAGCGGCTCGTTACGACCTGGTGGTGAGAAGAAGCCACAAGGAAGAACACTTCATTGAACACATACAATGACATGTGTTCTCTGCATTCAACGCACCCTATTGACCCTCCAATTACAAGTTAATTCTGAGGACACATCCCTCCTGCCCACATCCTAAACGATCAGCTTGCTTAGGGAGAGAATGAGGAGACCCTACTCCACCACGGTGCAGGTTCAGATTCTTGGTGAGCAGGCGATCTGCTGTTAATCCTTGAAGGGCAGACGGCTAAGCTCCAAAAAGAAAACGCCTGTTGTGGTGGACGAGGCCTGCAGATTCCAAACACAGGCCTCTGACATTTTATCATCAGGTGCTCATACACGTTACAGGGCTGGCCCTCTGTTGGCCTGACAGCAGCATCTAGGAGACAAGTTCATTAACTGCACTCGTGACCTCTGCACCCATGACCGCACCAGACAGGGGAGCCTCAGGGGGAACAGACATGACCCAGGCTAGGCCCCGAGGTCAAGCTTCCATCAAGGACCCCACTCTTTTCTTAGACACACACACACACACACACACACACACACACACAGAGGAAAGTCACACCGTGTCAACACAGACTGGACAACATCGTGGTCATATGTTGTGCTGGTGGAATCATATACATGTGCCTTTGTGTGTGCGTTTGTTTATGGCTATGTGGTGAATGTGTGCATTGGCTGGTCAACAGTAATCACAGTGTCCCGAGACTTTCTCAAATGACATGCCACCTGAGTGCTGACAGACAAGCAAGTCGGCTGCCTGGTGCTCACCCACTCGGTACGACTGCAGTGCCGAGTTACCGGCCACGGAGAGGTAAATGATTCATGAAAATCACGTGCCAGATATCATGAAGCCCGCATGTGAGCATGCAGCACAACAGAAACACAAGTCAGACCCCACCCCTGTGGGGTCTGACTTGTGTTTCTGACGCCATGGTTTCTCATCAGGTCAGGGGAGAAGAGTGGACTGAGATAGCACAAGCCATTAACATGCTGTGTGGAAATAGAGCCGAGTGGTACAAGAGGATAGACCCAGAGGTGTGAGACGGAGAAAGAGAAGAGGCTGGCGGAGAGGAAACGCAAGGAAGAATCTCAAAATCCATCCACCAACTCAACCATCCATCCATCCATGGGTCACAGGGGAACTGGAGCCTATCTCAGTGCTCATTGGGTGAAAGGTGGTGGTGGTGGGGCAGTCCATCACAGGACAGAGCAGTTAGAGGAATAGTGTTTTGCCCAAGGACACTTTTACACTCTTCTGCAGGTGCCGGGATCAAACCTGCAACCTTCTCATCGCCAGATGACCGCTCTATCCACTGGGCCATGCTGCCTGCAGACTCCCAGAATGCTGTGCATGTTCACGAGTAGTAGCCTATGTAGCTGTTGAGTACAGTGGGAGCATCTTCTCCTGTACCTTACACTGCTGACAAGACCAGGGGGTGACGTTCATACTACATGACCAATCTGGACACTTGAGTTAAGAACGTCAGAGAAATCACAAAGAAGAAAGACACAGAACTAAGCAGGACAAACTGTTTCCTCACGGCGTCACCAGAGACAGAACCTGATCCCCTCCCTGTCAACGCAGTCTGTAATTGGAAAGGGGTGCGGGAGATGGGGGAAGTCATTCACAGCTTGCAATATGCATGAAGCATGTGTTTCCTATATCTGAGCAAGTAACCTTATCTTTGTTTCCCAGCATTCAGCATTCACCAAGCACACCCTGAGCCTGCTGGTAGTACGCAGCCTTGGCAGGAAAAGCCCTTTCTGCTGCAGAGCATCATGGCCGCGTCTCGGGAAAATCACCAGACAGGAGACTTGACTCCACACGCACGAGTCTGGTCATTCTCCAGATCCAACAGCCCACTCTAACCTGTAGGGTATTGGTACCTGTGACGTGTGAATACCGTCGAGGGACGGTCTCCTGTACAAAACCGTGTGGTGCTGTAAGACAGATTGAGGAACTCCAAGCCCTTTTTACAGACAGTGTTTTGTGTTTTAAATAAAGTTACGGATTCTAGGCCAGCGGGCCACCAGAGCACTGCCAGTTATTTTCAGCACAACAAGGACACACAGTGTCACGGATGTGAAGCACAACTGTTAAAAGGGTCCCAAGCAAATAAGGACTTGGCGAAAAAGCGTTCAGTAGCTTTAGGATGCGTGTCTGCTGCAGACTGAAAAAAAGAAAACCCACTTCCCTTATTTTTTAAATGGGAGGGTTATGCTCCGATTGCCGTTGAATCAACACGGGGGACCTGACCTCTCTTCAAGCCCGGCCCGCGGGCCCTCCACCTCGCCCCCAGGGCTTAAATAGTTTCAGATGAACTACGTCTTTTTCAAAACGAGCTGCACTTGTGCTGACGCACATGGTCGCAGTGCTACTCCCACTTCAGGCAATGAAGATGAATGAGGGGCGAGAGCGGCGAGGGAACAAAAGCGAGATCCGCTTTGTGTCGGAGCAGGGAGGAGAAATGAAAAGTCAATAAACGTGCCGATGGCGGCGAGCCCTCAGAGGTTTTGCATGCGGGTAATGAAAGAGAAGCTAGGGGAATGATTCTTGTGCTGTGAGACTTATCGCTTAAGAGCACCAATGAGTTTATCCACACAGCACTCGCCACCTGCTTCTCATACAATGCTATCTGAAGGCTCACCTCCAGCACTGGCAGGATCCCTTTGTAAGAGGTCAGAGGTGAGCGTAGGGTCTTATCAATGAGTCTGAAGCTTTACAAGGGCCAGTTTCACTCCAGTGTGGCAAGCAGTGCATTGTGGGAAGAAAAACACATGGCATAATCCATCGGAGATGGGCTCTGCAGACAAGTGTGTGGAAGTGTCCTTAAGCAAGAGACTGTCCCCCTGTGATGGACTGCTGACCTATCCAGGGTGCTTCCCCACCTTTCGTCCAATGAGCTTGGGTCCAGTTCCCCAGCAACCTGACCTCAGATAAGTGGTTGATGATGGATGGATGGATGGATGGAGCCATACCACATCCTGCTCTCTTCCCCAAAGTAGGAGAAAATCTGATCTGAATGCAGAACCTTTGTGAACAAAGAGGCCATGGTGGCTTGGGGGGTGTTGCGGGTTTGATCCCACCGCAGGGCATCAGGGAAGGGCATCCAGCCTTATTCCCCCATGCTCGGTAAATATGAGGCATTAGTGTAAAGTGCTTTGAGTGGTCACAAGACTAGAAAAGTGCAATACAGAAATGAGCCCATTCACCAGTTGAGTCCATAACACACGAGTGCAAGTGTGCAGTGGGTGTTACTCATTTACAGGAGAAACACAAGTCAAAACCAGGAGAGAAACACCAAATCCTAGCACTACTTCAGCACCGGTAGGCAGACTTAATAGCTGAGGCTGGTTCCCTCAGCAGTCGACTTGTAGCCGGTGTTATATTTCTCACTCTGGCTAGCACTCCGCCTGGACCTGCATGTGACCAGGGCTGCGATGTGGTCCTGCGGCAGGGTCGGAGGTGCTAAAACGGAGCAAATGTGCTCTAAGACAGGTTGCGCCTTCCTGCCAATTACCCTCATTTCGTCTGATGGCGATGGGTAGCTGACTCAGAGCCCGAGGCTCAGACTTCAAATGAGCTATGAGCACACGCTTGGGACGGACATGGCACGGCCCACCACTGGTGACAATCCTAACCAATGACACAAAGGCCTTTTAGTCACCATCTGTGCTGACAAGGGGAAGAGGCAAGGGGAAAATGAAGGAGACGTAACAAGAGGCTTAGCAAGTGCCCGAGAGGTCACCTTTCCTCCTAACAAATTATTTATAGTGCAGGCAGCTTAAGCATAACTGGGGGAACCTGAGGCGGTGTAGAATTTGCAGCAGTGTGAATACAACTCGGGTTCTGGGGGGGACTTCCTCACTACAACTAAAGTGATAGTGGATATGAGCAACCCCATAGTGACCAGTAAGGACCAGGGGCAAACTCTTAAGTCGTATGACCAGTAATCATAAAGATGACCCCGGACCTTTCCCACTGGAGAGACACAAGTCCACACAGCGTATAAAGAATATAAGCCTAAGAAAAATAAATCACATGGCTCTCTTTACGTGTTATCACGTAGCTGATCCATGGCAAATGTCATTACTTGCACCACTAGTCAATTTATTGGCCAAGAGGTGTCGGCGTTGACACAACGCAGACGTGGGGAAACTTGTGTCTTGCTAAAGACACTTTGACAAATCATTGTTTGAAGAGAGCCCTGAAACAGAAGACACTGTCAGCTAAGGAGAGAACATTCCCAGCCTGACCACACACCAGGGTGCACCACGGTGAATATGGAGGACAATGTCAAGTCTAACAGCACTATACATACATACATACATACATGTAGTGTTGGCGATTGTCAGTCCTTACTTAACTTTACAACTTATCCAAAATAGGATTTCTGTTATCATTATTTTATTTCTTCAGGCTAAGTTGTCCATTACTGCTTCATCTTCACCCCCCAAAATTATGATGATGTAGACTGTTGGCAAATGCACTCAGTTTTATATAGTGCTTTTCGAGTCTAGCAACCACTCAAAGCCCTTGACGATATATGCCTCACATTTACTGAGCATGGGGGATTAAGGCCAGATGCCCTCCTCCTGATGCCCCGCGGTGGAATTGAACCTGCTACGCCCGACTGGGAGGTGTGCACTCTGCTGCTGGGCCACTTTAAAAGCCGCCTGGAAGGCCGGCGTATCCCCCAGTGCCGAGGCCGACGGTTTGATTCTCTGTGGTGCCAAGTACCACAGAGCAGTTTTCAGTGTTCTTGGGTAGTGATATGAGATATTGCCACGTATTAGGGGGTTACCCTGCCCCCAGGAGGAGGGACGGCTTGTATTTCTCATGAGTTTTTGATGTACAGAATTATGAACCTTTACATAGCGCTCACCAGTGAGTAGTGCGGACAGAAATGGTGCAATCCTACCGGGACTATTAGTGAGATACAGGAAGGCAAAAGTAGCTCAGTGGTAGAGTTCACACTTCAGGAACTGATGAGCCAGAGGCTGCAGGCTTAAACCTACCACAGGGTATCAGGCGGGGCATCCGGTCTTAACACCCCACACTCCATCTAGTCCATGTCCACCTCCACAACATGGGGACCGAGCATGACACAAAAAACAGAACTCACACTACAGAGATACAGTTGAGGAGGGCAAAGTTTCCCTTTGAGTAACTATGTGAGCCATACACAAGCCAGGTAACATTGGACTTGGAAATTCTGACTTCCAGCTGGATGCGACCCTCCCTTCTTCTACCAATAGACACATCCAAGCAGGCCTTTCCTGGTCCTGCCACATAGAGCCAAGCACGGAGGAGTTAATGCCTGACTGACAGCTTCAACATCATGCAGGACTTGTAGGAGAGGCTATGACACGAGTTAATGATGGCAAAGAATCCGGTGTTAATGAGTGTTTATCAAATGAGTCATAAACAGGGCAGGGGAGTCATAAAACCAGGGTTAATTAGCATCGCGTGATGAGGCACAAACAAAGCTGTGGGGTCACAGACCTAGTCGGAGAGTTTAGGCAGAAGAAGAAGCCATTAAAAACACACTGCCTAGCTATGGTCAGTAAAAGAGCTTACAAGTGTGGCACATGTTCCTGCTGCTCTGGCCTTGTAGCACATCTTGCCCCCCACCTACAGCTCAAATAAATCCAGGTTGTTCGTCTGTGCTTATGGATAGTAGTTTTGTTTATACCTTAGCGATGTCCAACTTTTAAAAAAAGGTAGGCAATTGTTTATCTTCGACCTTGCGTCGACGCCAAAATAAATATAATCTAACTGGAATGGAAGTGTTCCCTCCAACCGTGTAGGAATGAAATCTATGAAAAGAGGAAAAATACACACTGTGTCCTGTCAGCACAGATTTCCCCCGTGCGTACAAACACGTTCACTTACGAGCGACACAAAAACACACTCTCGTAGCCAATTTTATCTCCACTCCAACCCAAAGACCTCAGGATTCTGCTACTAAAGATAAAGTCCAGAGGAGCTCTGCTTCCATGGGTCAACCGCCGAGGTATTTCGTCACACTTGCGTTGCTATTTTTGAAATTAGAGGCTAGATTTCCCGGCCAAATTCCTCATCAGCGTTTGGGGGCCGACTAAACGTTCAATGTGTTACAAGAGAATGATGGTCACTGATCTCTGACAAGTCTCTGGAGGTCAAGGTCCCAAACTGTAAACCAAGTCACATGAAATCCAATGGCAATGAGAGGGGATGAGATGAAGGCATGGCTGAATAAAGGAATTAACTTCATTTATTAAGTCATTTCACATACAGACTACAAAGTTCTCTGCATTTAACCCATTCTATTGTATAGGAGCTGTGACCAGCTGCAGCTGCCGGGGACCAACTCCAGCTCTTTTTCATATTGCCTTGCTCAGGGGCACAGGCAGGAGTAGTAATGCTAACATGCATTTTTTTCGATGTTGGGAGGAATCCATGCAAACACAGGGAGAACATGCAAACTCCACACAGAAAAGATCTAGGACTGCTTGGGATTCAAACCCAAGACCTTCTTGCTGTGAGGCAACAGAACTAACCACTGGACCACTGTGCTGCCCAAAACTGACTTCTTAGTTACTCTCTCCATAGAGACGGTGGCAGGGTGGTTAGTACTGCTGCCTCACAGACAGAAGGTACTGGTTCAAATCCCAAAGAGGATGGAAGATGAGCTTATTTCTACATACCACGTTTATAGGCCAGTGACAACTAAAAGCACTTTACATGGAATGCTTCACTGAGCATGGGTGATTCAGGCCGGATGCCTTTTTCTTGACGCCCTGTCCCAGGTCCTTTCTGTCCTCCCCGTGTCTGTGTGGGTTTCCTCCGGGTGCTCTGGTTTCCTCCCACCACCAAAACAAGACATGCAGGGACTGCAGATGTGAATTAGCTTGAAGCTATTATCTGGTGCAGTGTATTGAAAAAGTGACAAAGTCAAAAGCTGCACATGGTGTCTTACAACAAACAAAAAACACAACAACAACACATAAATAGGATAAGACCAGGTACCACATCTCTTCACTGTGAAAAACAGGATACAACATGAGCCTTGCTGTGTATTTGACTTCTTCTCACAGGGAACATTCAAAGACTTATCAGCCAGAGTGCATTCAGTCCCAACATGAAAGTTGGTGGCACAGGTAGGGCAAACCATCTAAGTCCTGTTCCAAAATACCTGGTTGACTGCAGTAATTGTGACTTATCAGCCAGTGAATTTGTGAAATTTCATTCCCATAACTCAAGATCAGGAATAACGCCTGAAAAGAGAGGTACCATACCTCTTGGTGCAAGATTGTGTCCATGAGAAACATCATTAAGATTGAGACGTGGAAGCAAGAAGACAGACAACATCCCGATGAGGCAGACACATTCTAAGTGTGCATGCAATAAGCAACATCCGGAATGGGGGTTTCCCATTAGGACGGTCATCTAGGGACACTGGATTACAGTCAATGCAGTGATTAATGGCTTTTATCACATGAGGCTAAAATACGCCAAGGAAAAAGCGTCCATTTCCCAGTGAGCCTGCGTCACAAGGAACAGGAAAGGACACTCAATGTCTCTCTGGTAGGATTTAATATATCTCAAAATTCCCAACCGACTTTTTTAAAAAAACACACAAGATTTTAATCAGCACAAAATGACCGACCAAGGATTGGCTGCATTCTCAAGTGTCTGGGCGAGCAAATAAATCTACCAGCTACATCAACCCATCCATCATCAACCACTTATCTGAAGTCAGGTCCCGGAGCCACACTGGAGCCTAACTTACCAGCTACAGCATGGGCAAACAGTTATACTATTTTCCCCATGGCAATGACTAAGTGTAAAATGATGCACCTCAACATATAATTGTCGACTTCACATGCAGCATTCTAAAAGCTGACAAATAACATGATTATGCTGAAGGATTTTATACGATCTGAAGAGAAACAAGAGTCCACTGACAAACAACATGATCATGTTGTTACTACAAGAGGACCATTTCTAAATCTCAGCACCATCCATGCTTGGTTCATGGCTGTAAGGAAATAAAGAAAATATCCGCTGACTCAACCAAGTGCCGCTTGCACGGGTCAACACGGTGTCCTTACAAATGTCACATTTTGCTCTGCGTGCTTCTGAAGCAATGCAAATTCCACCCGTCTTAAGGCCAAGTGTGAGAAAAAAAACAGCCAACATGGAAGTTAGCCAGTGTTTATCTTCAGAAGAATGTTATCTTAAGAAAAAGTGGCTAATGGACTTCAACTGCAACCCCTCTGGAGTGTACTGGCAAGTCAACAAAGGAGTTACCTGTTGGAAACTTCCACAGCAATGGCTGTGGCTAGTCTTACTTAACATTCACAAACTCCCCACTCGCCACCATAGTCATCCCCATGGCAAGCTACAGAGTCCCTCACAGTTCAAGTCATGCTTTGACATGGCAGGGTCAGCAGCCCAGCTTGCTTATTGTTGTTGAGATTTTAGAGTGAGGTTGGAAATCATGGAGTGAGGAAGCTTTGGTCTCTGTGCCAAGGCAATACTAGGGTTGTGTAGATCAAGTGTAGATAATTACAGGTCTAATCACTTTGCCAACAGTGTGAAGGGGTGGTTATTGGATGACATGCAGAGGGCGCCTCCCATCTCCCCACATCTGTGATGGGAGTTGCCAGTTTAGACGGCCCCAATGACCTGACTCGATACCCGGTCATGCTTATCCTTCTCATGCAATGGCAAAATCAAACACAAGTTGTTCAGTGTTTTTGTCCCAAACTTAAAGCTGCTACAAGTCAGTTTAGATTTTTGTTGACTTTGCATGCCTGATGCAGACATAAAATCGTTTTGCTTCATTCAATACCTCCATTTTGTATTGCCTCTTGTTACATAGATGTCCGTTTATGCTCACGTGTTTGTTGTGAAGAAAACTAAGATGCAGGCCAAGTGGCGATCAAAAAAAAGGTGTTTACAAGACTAACAGTGATGAAGTCAGGTCTATTTAATTTGTATAGCCCAGTAACACAAATTCAACTCAGTGTGCTTTACAGAAATAAAACATTCTGTCCTTGGACCCTCACACTGGATAAGGAACAAATACCTAAAACAACTCACAAAAGGGGTGAATCGGTTCACCTGGATCAGAAGTTTATTCAGAAACGTTTCTGATCCAGTTGAACCGATTCACCTTTTTCAAGATTTTCCTTACCTGGATTACTGAGCATACATCAAGACATACCTTAAATAACCTTTAACAGAGAGGGAAAATATGAAGACATCTCAAGGGAGCAACAGAGGAGGGATCTAATATATCTCTATCTGGGGCTATGCATCTTGTCTATTTGCCACAAGTCATTTCAAATTTTAAATCTAATCCATACAAAAAGTATCTGTTTAGTTTATTGTCAAGAGTGAGTCTAAAGTGGGCTGCTCTGTTCTATTTCCATGCCCCGTGAATGACGTGAACTTGAGTTATGACGATTTCTTGTAACACCAGCTTAAAGTTATGTGCTCATGGCTTGTTATCCTGCATAATGCATTTTAGGCAGTATGGCTGCTAGCTAGTATGTGCTATATAGTATATGTTATCATGTAGAATGAGCTTTTAGGTAGTATGAGATGCTTTTATTTTGCCAAGGGACAGCAGTTTGAAATGATCCTGGAGGCTAAATCTGGCATATTTACATTTGAGTCCAAATGTCCTTTAATATGCACTCTCCCTATCTAAATACACAAGACTTTATAGTAACACCTATTTTGCTTATTGATGGTCTTGTTGGTTTATCTCAGTCATCTGGAGGCATCAGAATTAAATTAGGAATGGTGACTAATCAGTGAAAAACTCCTCATAGCAGCTTTGAAACCCATTTTCAAACCCTGACCGGGTGCCATTACAAACAACCATGGTATGAGAGGAAGCAATGCAGTCATGGCTGGTGTGAGCAACAAAACTGTTGTTGTACCTTTGTAAAGCCAATCCCCACTGCGTACCCACTGAATTGTCAAATGACGCCTATTTGAACAGGATTTTGCAATTTATCATAAACAGGACTGAGTCAGCCCAGCCAGTTGCACGTAACATGAGTTACTTGTGTTGTGTTGCAAGAGAATACAAGGAAAGGCAGTTTGCGGTTTTTGTCAACGGGTGTTGTGAAAAACTCGACTAACCCCCCCAACACAAACACTTTTCTTAATAATGAAATAAATAGTTTTACCTCCACGTCTCCTGTGCGCTCTTCCCCCGCCTCTGGACGAGCCGTGGCCCTGTGTGTCTTCCCGTTCTCTGCCGACACATCCTCCCATGATTAGAGATCCTCAGTCATAAAGCTTCACTTTCTGAACAGGGGCCCCATCATCACAGAGGCGACTGGCTGCTATCGATCCGATCCGATCAGACCCCGTCTATGTCTGATAAGCTTAGCAGAATAACAATATGTATGAATTTAAACTGCCGGACAGCAAGGGACAGTGTTGCCTAGTTAAGAGAAGTCACTCAAACTACCGTGCTCCTTATCGTCGCTGGACGTGTTCCAATGTTGGAGAAATAAACTCAACCGGACCGTCAAGGGAGAGTTTAGTCAGCCAGAACAGCCACCGTTGTACAAACAAGGACTCTTATACACACCAATTTTTTTCTAAACGGCTAACTATACTAGCTAGCAGTGATGTTAACTTGATTAACCAAATTAGCCGTGGATGATGTCCAGCCACAACAATTTGTCTAAAAACAACAAAAGAGAGCCTAACACCCAAACCCGGCTAACAAACTTGGCTAACAGGGCCAGCTAGCTAACTAGCATACGACAGTATAAACACAAACTTCGGGCACACTGGCGATGATATCCGGGCAGCTCGGTGTGTCCCCCTCAAAAAAAAAGAAAGACGGCAACAGTCGTCCTCGTCGTGGTGGTTATTATTTCTACCCCACCGAGCTCTGCGTATCATTCGGATGCTTTTCTCGCTGTTCTGTCCCCCATGCTTTTCTTTAAATCCCCCCTGCTGCTTCCTTGTACCCTGGTGAGTGAGGTGGCTAACGGGAGGCAGAGAGGAGCTAGCCAACGCTGAACTTCTCACGCCTGCGCCTGGCCCCGGGGGGCAGGTGTCAAATTCTGTAACGTCACGTTTTCCGCAGCTTCAATGAAACGCTGCCCGATGAAGGCTTTTTTTGGGGGGGGTCGTTAAACTTAAACACCCCCACCCTAAAAATGAAAGTGTACCTTAAATCGGAGTCCACGTTGTGCGTATTGTAGTCAAAGGGCTGCCTTGAGAACAGGGTTAGTTTTTTTGGTTTTTTTAAAGTCTCCTTTTGCTATAATTCGACCCCGGAGCGCTGCGTCGCCATCCGGACGACAGGGAAACGTGGTTTGATCTTGGCGAAAACTTTTTCTTTACGCATGCGTGTTGGACGGCGACCGAGGCGCGATGGCTGCAGATGGTGAGCTGCTGGTGTCTCTAGTAGAGGAATTTATCTCGGGGCTGCAGGACAACAAGGCCAGAGAGACAGCAACAGGTAAACTCTGTACTTAGTTCCCTCATAACTTTGGACTCCTATGTGAGGAAAGATGCTCTTAAGGTGGCTGTCTGTATCCATATAACTGCTGCTTCACGGCGCATGGCCCTGTGCAAGCCAACGTGACATCTATGGCTGGCTAGCAAGTTAGCAACACAACATCCTGTGTTTGCATCATGGTACCATAAACCGCAGACGCCCTCCTCGTTGTTTCTTTGTTTTAACACACACAGAAGGCCTTACTTACATTTCCAACCACTGACAGTCGAATATTTTAGGGTGTTGTTTAGATAATGTATTAGTGGAGCTGCTTGCTAACCAGCTGAAATGTCCTGTTGTCTTTGTGCTTATGAAAGGAGCATGTCAATGAACTCTGTGCGTACCATCATCCCGACCATGCAGTTGCTGTCATTTTTCTTTGTTATTTGCCCTTTCTTTGTTATTTGCTCTTGTCTTGCTTGTTTTGTACTCATACGTGTCTTCTTTGCAGGTGTCAAAGATGGAAAGTTTACAATACTGCAGTTGGTGGAAGCGCTGGGGTAATGTGACAGCTTGAACTTATCTCGCTAACAATATGAACCTTACAACCAACAATTGGATCACCAAACTGTTGAATGACACTTTATTGATGGCTTGGCTGTAATGGCTTTGTGGTTGTAATCCATATGTGAGGTTTGAGGTGGCTGCAGATTGTTTGGCAGATGCTTTGACTTCTTGGACTAGAAGGGGAAATCTGGGGAAACACAGTAGCTTACGACTGCCACCCTTTCTCCATGTAACCCCTGGATTGCTGTCAAAAAAGAATTCTCAGCTACTCGGGTGATCTTCAGTTGCCACACTAGCTGTGTCAGAGGAGAGGAACTCTGTGCCCTTGAAGAAATGTGTGCTCAGCTAGACATGCTTTGACAGTTGATTGTGAAACTATGTATTTGACATAATTTTGTTTTAAGGACGTTTCAGTTATGACTTTACCTCTTGCCATTACACTTCTACATACACGTCATATTGATAAATCCCTGAAAAGGATTGATAACGATTGATTTTATACCGGACAATTAGAATCTATTGTTATCTTTGATCACTTGATTCGGTGTAGAACATGATGTATGCCGTGATATGATTCAAACCGACAGTTTGTGCTGTCTCCACGGTCCAGACCAAGTCTAATCAGTTCCCAGCCTCACACAAGAGCTCGAGGAGTCCAGCTGCTTTCCCAAGTCCTGAAAGAATGTTATGGCGAGCTCACCGAAAGAGAAGGTATTCCTCTTCTATTCTGTGGATCTCCTGTTCTATTTTGTCATCCTGCTACATACCACTGTCTCAGTGTTGGGGATGCTAATACAACTTTCACTTTTGTGCCCTTGGTTGCTGTTGTACATTTTTTTGCTTTGTGCTTGAATGAGTTCTGCTCCTTCTCATCTCTCTTTACATTTTCTTCAGCCGTTGGTGGTCGCAAGAGATCTGTTAGTAACTTAGATTTTTTTGAGAAATATAAGAGTTTCAATGAGGATATGTTAACTAGGTTCCCGTTTATGATGGTTTCTCTGTGAATCGGAATCAACAGCTGTTTGTGGCTATGGCCACATTTCCTTGTAAGCCATGTAAGAGTTGGTCATATTTCAAGGATAAGGTGGCAGTTATTTGGAAACAAATCATCACATTTTGTAGAAAAAAATGTAACAGCTGAAACTTCATCATCAGTCATGTATTGCATGGAGTATGAGATTATTACTGTGTAGCGGTAGCCTGGAGGAACATAGTAGCTCAGTGGTAGAGAATGCACTTTGAGAACTGACAAGCCAGAGGCTGCGAGTTTGAACCCGCTGCAAGGTGTCGGGAATGACATCTGGCTTTAGTCCCCCGAGCTTCATCCAAGTCCATCTCCACCCCCACAATTTGGGGACTAATCGGGACATGTAAAATGGACCTCCTTATTGTGTTGTGGTAGCCTGAGCAGATGACTTGTAACAAGACGATGTGAGTTCATATTACAGCTGGTAAAATCAGAATGAGTGGGGGGTAGGGTTCACACGTAGCTGATTTATTTCAATTTTTTGGACACATATTGGTTAACGGGCTGACAAACAACTCAAAATGGTGCTCAAACTATGCACATGCATAAATACATACATACAGTGAAAACTTTTTTATCTGTTATGACATATATACTGTATGAAAGGAGTGACTCAAATGTACCTGGTTTGTTTTCTGTTTAATTGGACCACTGCTAATGTGTTCTTATAGAAGATGACAATTCTGCTACATTCACTTTTGTATCTTTCATCCTCAGTGGAAGTGCTCCTAGCATTCTATGAAAACAGGCTGAAGGACCACTATGTCATCACACCATTTGTCTTGCAAGGACTGAAAGCACTGGTTAGTGTCATCTACATCACTATCATCCAGTATGGTGTCAAAGAGATACTTCTTATTTTGTATATTATATGTGTGAGAGGCACTATCTTAAAAAAAACAACAACCCTCCTCCCTCTCCCAGACAAAATGTACAGTATTGCCACCTGGTTCTGCAGTGTCCATGCTGAGGTCCCTGTTTCAAGATGTCCATGTGCAGGTCAGTTCAGACAGTCTATTTCCATTTGATTGGCTAATGATTCTGGTGTAAAAGTGTAGGGATCCAAACTTTGTTTGCTTGCAAAAGTTTTGGACATGGTGGGAAGAAAAGTAGAATGAATACAAACTTTGTTATTGAGACAAAGAACCCCTGGAAGAATAACTGAAACATCACAGCCCAAAGATGGTCTATGCCGTCTTCTACACTTCCCCTTTCACTCTTACTGGTACCCTTTAGTCAAAAATCACCCCTAAGACTCTCTCCATCCGCCTGCACTCTCTTCTTTTCCGCAGTCCCTGTTACTTTGAGCAGTTGATCCCTGGTATTTAAACTCATCCACCTTTGCCACCTCTTCCTCTTGCATATGTCAAATTTACACCTCACCAATGTTATAATCTAGGTCTAGGTTTTTCAATCTTTGCATTGTGGATGTCAGTGTAAAATGTCTATGGGTCTGTCCATGTCCTGCAGTCTCTGATGATGATGGAGCGTGCCTGTGTCTACAATATGCTCATCAACCTCATGGAGTCAAGAGAACAGGGTAAGAAGGAGGAATAGGCAAGAGGCATTTGTCAAAGCAGATTCAAGTGCTGGGTATCTAAATGCAAAGAGCCATGTATCATAGAGGGTGCAGGAATCAAGGACCCAAATGCAGATGTGATCAAAGGAGAAATAGAAGGTTTGCTGGTTGGGAATGTGAGGGCATCAGTAACGCACATAATGGTAAAATGATGTGTGTGCACTGATGGCGATTGAATTAAACAACCAAATACACAGAAATTTAATTGCTAACCGAGTAAAACAGGCCAGAACGCAGGACTGACATGATCTCAGAAAACGGGCTTGGAGTTTGCAGAACTGCCTTGGTATTTCAGCCAGCAGTGCATCATTTATTTAATTTGTTAGATGATTTTTCTCAGAGTAGCCAAGAGTACCATGTGCCTACACTATATTTTTAAGGTGGCCTTGCAGAGAATGGAGTCCATATGGTTTCTATTTGATTGAAACTTATAGGATGATTGAAGGTACAGGCAAAGTATTATTCGTGAGTTACCTTTCAATAGCACAATTCTGCTTTTGACAAAATTAGCAACAACCTGTCAGACATGTAGTGCATAAAGTATATAGAAATGCTTTGCAATTTTTAATGAATGACAAAAGATTTATCTTTTCTCAAGCATGCCCTCTCAGATACAAATCCTGTCCTGTCATAGTGGTCGATGAGGCGCACCACCATTTTGAAGGCATGACATTAAAGTAAAAACTTCTAGCGTTAAAATCTCCCCCTGCTGTTTACGGTATGACCTTAAACACTCTGGTACAATTTGGAAGTCAGATGTGTATTTTGATGGGGAGTACAGTGCTAACGTTGCTACAGTCTCTCTGTCATCACTTCTCCAACATCGTGCTCTGTCACTCATATCCACTGATGACCAGTCTCTAAATATTGCATGACGGTTGATTAATTTCTCAGAAAGTTTAACTCTCCCATCCAACTCTTACACAGAACTGAAGGGCCTGGGGTCAGACTTTGTCTTTGGTTTTGTCCAATCAATGGACGGTGAAAGGGATCCCCGCAATCTCACACTGGCCTTCCAGATTGCCAAGAACATCATCCAAAGAGGCTATGATATGGGTGAGAGCTTCCCCATCCCACTTAAAATGTCCCTCTGCCTTAATTTTTTTCTCTCTCTGCCTCTCTCTACTTCTCTCCATACATGCGTCTATTAATGTATTACATCTCTGCACAACATTATAGATGCCACATGTTCAGCCAAGTGGGAATGAATCCAGCTATCCAGAAACTATTTTTTATCGCATGTGTCTGCCTTCCCAGGTAAATTTGCAGAGGAGCTGTTCGAAGTGACGTCCTGTTATTTCCCCATCGACTTCAGCCCTGTAAGTCCCTGTTTGTTCAGCTGCTGTGAAGCGAGAGCAAATGAAACCAGATAACATAGCAGACGGTAATGTCATCATGGACTTCCTGTGACCTCAGAAGACCCTGGCAAGAAACAATAACATTGTGATCCCCACCCCCTGTCTGCACACACACATCTACTTGGGTCACAATAGACCAGGCCTGTGGGTAGTTTGTCATCCCTTTTCTCAGAGCCTGCGCTTTGGGAACTGATGTTGCAAGTTCGAACCCACCGCGGGCTGTCTGGAAAGGCATCTGGCCTTAATCCCCCCCCAAAACCCCATCTAAGTCCATGTCCACCTCGGCTACCTGGGGACTAATTGTGGCATGTAGAAATAGACCGCTCACTGTAAACACAATTAAGTTTACCACTTAATGCTGCATTGCATCCCCAGGCTAATGTTTCATTAACCTTGCTAGTTTCTTTTCATTCTACTTCTTCACTGATATTTCACACCTTACAGATGCATTCATGTACATGTTCAGCTTATAACCATGACTCTATACCATCTGTGCCTGTCTCTGTGATCCCAACACCACCTACCACTACCCTGTAACTGTCCCAGCCTCCCAATGACCCCCATGGTATCACTCAGGAGGAGCTGATCCTATCTCTTCGGGCTGTCCTTTCTGGAACCCAACGCTTTGCTGAGGTACGGTTCTCTCTGAACAGTTCCCCTTTCCTGTGACATGCCCGCAACTGCTGATATAGGTTATGTGTAGGAAATTGTAGTCTCCTACCTTATGGATGACTCAAGAGGGAGGTCTGTTGTTGTCCCCTTTCTCATTGAGCACTACCTTACTGCACCTACACCTGCAGTATATGTATACCGTGGGTCTGGACGATTTTGTGCTTGTTTCCTTCCTATGTTTTTTGTGGTTTTGGACATTTACGTTAATAAACCCACTTTTCTCATTAAGGTTGAACTGGTTGAAGGCAGCTCCCAATTAAGAGGTTCCTTACAAGGGCCAATGTTGTAGTCATTCATGAAACCTGTAATTTACATAGACTACCTAGACATTTAGTGATGCTCTTACCAACAGCAGTGAGCACACTGAATGAATACATTAAATTCCCAAATCACCAATATCACAAGTTCCAGTAGTGGGGACTGGTTGGTTCATTGCTGCTGTCCTAACAGTGGCTGTAATATGATATTCTTGAAAATGTGACTTCCTATGATGCCCTTGAGTGAACAATGGTAGCCAGAGAAGTGCCAGGAAAAGACAAAAGAGTCATGGAGACAAGGAGATGTGTGTGTGTGTGTGTGTGTGTGTGTGTTTGTGTACATAAGTCAACGCAGTGCTTCACACACTTGCCTCACAGCTAAAAGGTCCTGGATTTGAATTCCATCCCAGGTCCTTTCTGTGTGGAGTTTGCATGTTCTCCCCATGTCTGTATCGGTTTCCTCCAGGTGCTCTGGTTTCCTCCCACCATCAAAAAGACGTGCGTGTTAGGATTAATAACCCTTCCTGTGCCCCTGATCAATGCAATAGGAAACTGAACTGGAATTTGTCCCCAGGTGCTGCAGCTGCTATGTGCGCCTCCAAAATAGCATGGGTTAAATGCAGAGAACAAGTTTCATTGTATGCATGTCTGTGATGAATAAAGCTGTGATGTCTCAGTCAGATTGTAATGACATAATGGTTTTTTTTTTCCCAACTTCTTTCAGTTTCTGTTGCCTTTAATCATTGAGAAGCTCGACTCAGATGTTCAGAGTGCCAAGTTGGACTCGCTTCAGACTCTGGTGAGAGACACCTCTCTGTTGATTCATCTTCAAAGTGTTCCATGCAAGTTGGTGATGAATACCAACTGGGAATGCTCTGGGGTAGGGAAAGTAAAGAAAATATAGCTTCATTTTTCTTAAGAACTACTGCCTATATTTCCTTGAGCAAGGTATTTAACCCCCAATTGCTCACATGGAGCTGCTCAGTGATCAGCTGTATGATAGTAGACTAAAGATCGAAACTGCAACTCTTAGGTGGGATGATTCCACTCAGTCAGTGTGAAGTTGGGTGTCGCTATGAGACTGCGTTTTACTAAAATTACCACTGGGTTAAGAGAATAGGAAACTGTCTCATTGTGTTACCAAGCTGAAAGTTTCTCCCCATGTTTTACAGACTGCTTGTGCATCAATATATGAATATAAAGACTTGGCAGAATTCCTCCCAGGGCTCTGGGCTTCGCTTCGCAGAGAGGTATGTCAGAGGAAAATAAGAAGCATGTGTGACTGCAATGACACAAGTAGGGCTTGTCTTTACATCTGAGCTTCATTAGGCCATGGATATTCATTTTAAGATAATTTCTTTGTCCTTTGGTAGGCTATCTGACAGGTGAGTGGAGGCTACAAACCTCAATTCCCCTGAATGTTTTGACTTTCCTTTCTCACTCACTTTATCCTCGCCAAGGTTTGTCTAAATGCTCACTAATAGCCAGCTGTGCTAAACTCTGCTTTCCTTCCATCTTGCCACAGGTGTTTCAGACATCCAGTGAGAAGATAGAGTCTGCAGGTCTGGCCACCCTTTCCGCACTCACGTCCTGTCTCTCCTGCTCAGTCCTCAGCTCAGAATCTGAAGACTCACTCAGCGTCTTCCTTGACCTCGTCCTGGAAGGTATTTTGCCTTTTTGTTTGCTTTGTATTATTCATAAAAACGTATCATGCAGATCAACGACACTAAATAAAAAGAAGCTAAGAAAGTAGAGGACAAGAGAATGCGAAGATGAAACTTGCACAGAAGCCATCTGACGATCAAACCCACCTGGGGGTGTCAGGAAGGGCAGCCGGCCTTTACCCCCCCCACTCCATCCAAGACCATGTCAACCCCCACGATATGGGGACTAATCATGACGTGTGAAAATGGACCTCTCATGATTTTATTGTTTGATGATCTCGTTTCAGACTGCCGGCATCATCTGAGTGAGCCAGACCTGAAGCTGGTGTGGCCCAGTGCCAAACTGCTGCAGGCTGCCTCTAGTGCCTCCTACAGGGCAAGCCTTATAGTGACAGCTGCAGTCCTGCCCTCTCTCACAGAGCAGTACAACAAGAGGACAGAGGTAAGCCCTGTCAGGTTTATACAGTTGTGGGCTGTCAAGGGCTCCAGGGTAGTTAAGTTCCCAATTACTTGAGCCAGATGTTGCAGGTTTGAAAACCACCATGGAGTGTCAGGAAGGATATCTGGCCTAAAGCCCCTGTGTTCCATCTAAGTCTGTATCCACTCCTACAACTAAATAGGCTCAAATTTGGCCATAGTTGCTCCCCAGCATATTAAAAGATGGCATTTCTGTGTAGGGCAACATAAATGCAGGATAAAATGACACCAGAGATATACATGCAGTAAACAAGCAGAGGAGAATGTTGGAGAAAGGGGGAGATAAGATTACGGTTAGCACATGTGTGCTTATCTGGCCTTTAACCTTTGATTCAGCCCTACACTGTGAGGGCAATCAAGCTTGGCATGCCAGCCTTAACCCTGATAGTGAAGAAGGAAATGTTCTCTGCTTCCTCCTGCAGTGTTCTCAGAGGCGCACGTTGCTAGAGGTGCTGCATGGTTTCATCCAGCCAGCCAAAACCAGCCAATCAGCAGAGGAGGGTGAGTGTTGTTTTGTTTCTTAGTAGTATCTGGGTGTGGCATCTACTTCCCTCATCTTTCAAACAAATCCCAGTCCTGTTAATGAAATGTTCAGCTGCTCTCTGCTGTGCTGTGTTTTGCTGTAATATTAAAGTGTTCGCCTGTGGTGATGATGTTGTTATGATCAAAATCCAATGTATTGAAAACAAATTTGTCACCTGCTGTCTAAAGATGAAAATCCACAACTGTCTACTGTGTCTCCTTCTCTGTATCCAACTGCTCGCTCTTCTATAGAAAAACAAATGATAGCCAAAAGTCTATGACCTCATTTGAACTATTTGACAGAGAAATAGGGAACAAGAAGATGTAACCTAAAAAGCATTTTCCTATGACGAACAGGCAGGGTTTTGCTGTGTTGGGATCCAAAGAAATGTTGAATGTGCAAGTCTTTGTTTAAACATGCCCGGCCAAGCTAGGAGAACTCCTGAAATCACTTCTCTGGAATGAGGAGAATGATAACGTTGTTTCAACTGACAATAAAATTTCATCTGTTTTAGTTTTCCAGATGGAGCCCATTGTACTATCGCAGCAGTTGGATATATCAATCTATCTTTCTCTTGCTTGTGGCTTGTCTCTGGGTCTCTTTATTCTCTCGCAAACACATGGAAATAAGCATACACACATTTCTTTTACTATTTCCTCCACCTTGGCCTCCAACCACAGACCCTCCTGCCCACACCTCGAGACTCACCCCTCTTCTTTCTCTCCCTTTTTTTATAAGCTGCTGCTCTCCTTCTCTGTATGTATAAACCTGTATAAGGTTCAAGTGTTGTTTTAATACATTTTTCTTAATTATGATCATCTTTGTTGGCTCACCGATGCCCTCATTTTTTCAATCTCTCATTTTTCCAAGTCTGTCGGACATCAAAGGTAAAACTACTTTCTTGCAAGAGTGGGGGGAAAAAGTATGAACTTTCTGTCTATCCTATCTCCAACAGATGAGAATGTTTTTGTTGTCTTCCGTGAGTCCTTGTGCACCATTGTATTCTCGGCGCTATCAGAGAACAATGCTGACCTGCAGATCACAGCCATAGATTTCCTCACCACACTGGGACAACAGAAGGGTAAGATGGTGAAGATTTTCAATATTTCACAATTCAATAAGCCAACACACACAATGGGTGATTTACTCAGTGAATCATTATTTGATAGGCAGCATAGCTCAGGGGGTAGGGCGGTCATCTGGTAGTTGCAAGATTGGTGATTTGATCCCTGGTTCCTTCAGAAAGCATGTGAAAGTGTCCTCGAGCAAGACACTAAACCCCCAACTGCTCACATGAGCTACGTCGCTCTGGATGAGAGCGTCTGTTAAATGCCTAAAATGTAATGTAATGTAATTACTTGGAAAAAAAGATAGAAATTAGCCTGGTGGCTAGATCTAGCATATTTGCATTCTAAATGTTCATTAATATGCAGTGTCCCTATAAAAGATGTAGGGTACTGGTTTGGATTTTTGATCACAGCATCTCCTCATGTCTTATCTTTTCTCTCTCAGGTCTGCTGCTGGAGAAAGATGTGGAGCTGGCTGTAGATCACTTGACCAGATTGCTGCTGGAGGAGAAGGATGATAAAGTCTGGTTAGTTCAGCTTTTTTAACGCCACCTTAGAACAATATCTATGCATCCTTAAAATGTCCCCACAATACTCCCAAATTGTGAATCATGAAGATTTGTCTTTCCTTCCTCAAGCACACACACACACTGAACAGGAATACAACACACTGGTTTTCACTTCATAGTTGCCCACAAGGAGAAAGAACTCACAAAAACCCACATGAGCCGGAAAGATATGATAAGATATTCCTTTATTAGTCCCACAGGGGAAAATTACAGATATATGTATGTAATCAATGATGAATAAACTGTTACATGGAAAGGTTTCATTGTTCCTCTCCCACTACTCCTTAGTAAAAATGTTAGTGTAGAACCCTGGTAGTCTATCTTTATCATCAAAACCCTCCTCCTTCATTGAGATTTTGTTAAAAAAGTTTAATCACATGCATCTTCTGCATTCTTCTCCTTTTTTTAGTTTTAACGTTTGTACAAGCTGAGTCAATGTTTTTGTGTTATTGCTCTGTCTCCCATCAGTCTCGCCGTGGTGGAATGTGCTGGAGCCCTAGCCAAATTGCATCCCAAAGCATTCACTAAAATGATCCCAAAAATTAAACAGGAGATATTTGCTGGTAAGAATTCAAAATCTGTTTTTTTTTAATAGTTTTTGAGCAGAACATTATGTAAACTACTTTAAATGAAAGAATTTATTTGACAGTTGAGTTTTGTTAAGTTGTAGTTGAATGTTAAAGACCATGACAAATATTTCGGCTGAAATGTACTTCAGAAGCATACATAATATACTGTCCCACCATCAAAAAGACATGAATGTTAGGGTTAATACTCCTGCTTGTGGCCCTGAGCAAGGCAATAGGAAAAAGAACTGTAGTTGGGCCCTGGGTGCTGCAGGTTATCTAAAGAAAAACATTCTGAGAATCATTATCATCTGGGTAAATGGGTGGGTTTGTTAGACCCTCTCCATTGCAATGAGCTTAACTAAGTTGAGGGGGTAATATCTGATTGTTTATCAACATATCTGATACTGAGACTGTGAATGACAGATCGATTACCATAATTCCTCTCTTACATTTTTGCTTGCTCAGAGCCCATGGTTGAAGAGGACAATAGCACACTGTCAAAAAAAACCTCCCACCATGCACTGCGTCAGCGATGTGTATCAGCTCTGGCATCAGTGTCAATCCATCCTAGTTTGGTCCAGGAGAGCACAGCTGTCCTGCTTGAGGTCCTCAGCTCAGCACATACAAGTAAGCCTGTCGAGATCATGAAGTTATAGCTGACTAAATAGTTAAATAAAGTTTGCACAGGACAGATAACATGCAAATAATAACCTCTTGCAGAAAAGCACAATTGCCATGGATGGCCAGTAATATGAAGAATACACCAATATATTTATCAGTTCTTTTAGCAGAATAGCATTATAATCTTAATGTACTACAAATATTTTAACAGCTAGGTCTAAAATGAATGTTGGCAACTCATTTAAAGAGTTACCAGCTTTGAACATATCCCATCAGAAAGGCAAGTCATTCACTGTTGCTCTCACCATTTTCCACCCTGACATAAGTTTGCCACATAGGCTGATGAAAGGCTAAACAGAAATAGGCACTTCTGAGAAATGACAAATATGTGTAAACATTTCTGTCCCTCTCAGGCAGCGCTGACTTCTCGCTGGAGGAGGTGGTGTCTGTGTGTCACAGCCTCCAGAGGATAGCACAGCATGCTGTAGACACCGAGGAGACAGGCCGCTGCTTTCATGAAATTATCATTCCACACCTGCTGACTCTTGCCCTGCAGGCGACCCTGCGTGGTGAGCCATTCAATGAGCATGATGTCTTAAATTTTCCTATTGTTCAGTACACTGTTATGATTCATGAATACAAAACTGTTCATGTCCTGTCGCAACTGTCACTGTCCTAAGTCGTCTAAGAAATACTTGTCGAACTCATTCTCATGAGCATTGCATTCGCATTCACATTTTAGGCCCTTACTGACACTGTCATCCAGAGAGAGTTTAGACTAAGTATGACTTTAGAATGAGATGTCACTAAGTTGCAAAATCTCAAGTCCCTCTGAGCTTATGTTGGAGGAGAGAAACCCACGGTAGTCTTATTTCCTGTTCCTGTTTTGTTGCAGAAGACTCATCTGGTCATTGTAGTCCTATGGTGGAGGAGGTGGTCCTGTCAGCCATGGTCCCTATCATCAGTACTGCTTGTGCCAGGCTGCAGCCCAAGTCAGTGGAATCTCTATCAATATTTTCCTCTTTGTGATACCGTGTAGCTCATTAAATAGAGCAATGAGTGTTATGGCAGCATATACCTTGAATATGGCACTCATACTGACAGTGGGTAATCATTTGATTCCTGCTGGGACCAGCCATTCTGGGATGTTATGCAGTCATCAAAATTGAAGGCACTTTTGAGTTAAGATGTAGTCTTGCTGCCTTTCAAACTCCATTTCTCAGAAAGACTGCTGACACACCATTTCTAAGCTGCTTCATTGTATGCATTTACTAATGTCTTCTGCCTCACTGCTCTCTTTTTGTCAGTCTCATCTCCTCTCGTCATTCTGTTGCTTTGTGAGGTTCATGTGGTTTCCTCTGTTGTGTCACTTTTGGTTAATCATCAGACTTGCAGCCCAAACAGCGTCAAAAGCCGTGTCTCTCTTCCTGGACGGCGATATCTCATTCCTATCGGACAACTCCTTCCCCTCGCACATTCAGCTACTCAAGGTCTGTGTGTCTGTTTGTGTGCATGTATGCATGGATCCACATCCTTGATTTGGGTTGTGTATCTGTTCATGCAATCATATGTGCTAGATGAAATCAGGTAAATACTTGATGATGACTTTGGGAAAGTAAAGTGTTTGCAGCTTTGGGGTAAGCTGTTGGCAGCTGTGCAGGAGCAGCATATAGATATGAAGCATTACAAAGTACAAGTTGAAAGCGACGGGACCAGTAAGCACCAGACAAACAAATTACACCTACTGCAAAAAAATGAAACCAAGCTTTCTCATTGATAGCTTGCATAAGTATTCTGCAAGTGAGCAACTTAGAAAATAATTTGTGTCTGAATTTTTTTATACATCTGCATGCATTTATTTCTAAGCCGGTTAAACTGTAGAGCTTCTGCAGGCAAATAATGCAGAGGCTTGCAAGAATGCATGAGGACGTGTCTAACTTGTAAAAGAAGAAATTCAGGGAAATGATGTCAGTGTGGGCACACTGTGCCCTAGAGTGTTGTAACGGTTAAGTCTCTTGTGTCTAGACCCACACCTTGCTCTCCTTACTTGAATCAACTCCCATCAAAGATGATAGTTTTAAACCTATGTCCAGGTGACCTGATGCTATTATTTATGACTTTGTTGACAACCTGGATTATTGAGCTTGAAAATATGTTGAAATGTACGCCTGGTTTTTTCAAACCTATGTCTAGATGACCTTATGTGTGTGTGTGTGAGAGAGAGAGAGAGAGAGAAGGAGAGAGAGAGAGAGACAGACGTTATTAATGCATTCTGTCTTGTTACCAGACTCAGGAGGGAGACTCCGGGAAGAAGTCCCAGCTGGTGTGTCTGCTTATGGGCTGCGTGTGCTCTTTGCCCCGCAGTGTAAGTCTCAGGACCATCAAGTATTTCAAGCCAAGATGCTATTTTTACGAATGGCAGAAGTGCCTTGCAGCATGGCATGGGTTATAGTGCAGAATCACAATGAGGACTAACACACAAAAGAATTGCTCTACTACTGCCTTGGCATATAAATATGCTCATATAACATAGGATACACATCACTATTCAACACAACATACTGTGACAGTTGCTAGACTCATGGTTAAATACACCTCTGATTTATTGTAAGAAATTTTTATAATCCAACAGTAAAATATGTTTCTAATGTTCCCCCCCCACGCACACACACATTCAAGACAGGTGGACATTGGAGTAAGCTGAAGAATTGGAATGGATTGAGAGATGGACAGTGTAAAACTGTTTCAAACCCTTGTCTAATGCCTTCCATGTTATATTTCTCATCCAGGTGGAAGTTCCCCAGATCGATAGATTGCTGTCTGAGCTGGAGGAGCTGAGCTGTACCTGCAGCCTCCCACTCTCATACATCTCTGCTGCCAAGTGTTTTGCCAGCCTGGTAAACAAGAGACCACAGGGTCAGTTGAGTGTTACAGGCTTTCTGTGGTATCTGTAAACTGAGTTTACCTATTTCAACGTTGTTAAATATCCCAGACATGATCTCTGTTTATTGCGTTTTATGTAGATTTTTCAGCTTTCCCTGTGCTGTTCCTCATAGACGTGTGTCTGTGTGTGTGTGTGGGGGGGTCATAAATTTAGTGCCAGCATCAGAAATATATCCAAGTCCTAGTCATCTAGTGAATACTGAGCTTTTCGATTTGAAACTCTTCACAGTTATAGTAATGAAAGCCCTGTTGATCGGTCTGTTCATCAGGTGAGGCTCTAGACTCCTTAATACAGCGAACCATTAACCGAATGTGCTGTGAGCTGGACAACCCCTCCTCTCCTTTGCGGATACAGGCCTTCACTCTTATGGTCTGGGTAAGGCCCTAATGATTTTCTCCAGTATGTGCATAATGTATGTATACTATATAATTTAACTCATCTGAAGCACTTGCAGAGTGTGTGTTACACATTATTGAATCTTCCTATTTGTGTGTTATGTCAGCTAACTATGATACTATGAAGTGCTTGTGGTATACCATCAGTTAGACTTGTGCATTCATCTAATGATGCTATAATGATCTAGCCATGATTGTGAATTGCATCTTGTTCTACAGGTAGCCAAGGCACTGTTACTCAGATACCATCCTCTGTCTGCAGCACTGACTGAGAAGGTAACAACCAACACAAAGGCAGACCTCTGACGCTGGCTGAATAGAAAAATGCTTTTCCTGTCCTTTGAACTTTTTCCACTCTTTCCAATCACCTTCACACATCTGTGCACACCCACACACGGTCAGATACATGTGAATGTACACACACATACAAAGGTATCAGACTCTGAGTGGATCAGTTTCTTCTTTGTATCATGTAAAGCCCATTACACTAGCTCTTAACTGCTGCACAACCACACACAAGCCTTCAACATAAACCTCCATCTGTGTGTGTCTGTGTTTGTTCTCTCAGCTCTTTTCGCTGTTCAACGACCCTGAGCTGGGTTTGCTGACAGCAGACGGCTTCTCCTTGCTGATGAGTGACCATTCCGACGTGTTGAACCGCAGTTGCCACGCGGAGGTGCGCATCATGTACCGACAGCGCTTCTTCACCGAGAACTCCTCCAAGCTGGTGGAGGGCTTCAACTCGGCCCCAACAGGTACAAGAGGGTTTTGTAGTTGGAAAGGATTCACAAAGTGGCAAAAGTGAGGATTGTTTAGACAGTCAATTAATCTGCTGCCTTGTTTTCAGCATTAAATTCAAGTGTTTTCTGGGATTTCTTGACCTGGACTGTTGAGCATACATCAAGACACCACATCAAGACCATTCTTGTGCCTGTGTTCTGAAGTCTCCTCATGTCCCTCTTGAGTTGCATTGACCCAGACTGCACACTATTACATGATATGACTGTAGATTAATGTGAGCCTTCCATGAAGAGGCTATTTTGTATTTTAACTCCCAATGGTTTGACCCCTGTAACCTCTTTAATTTGAACAAAGCAATATGTGAAGTACCATGCCCTGAGTTTCTTCCTCTCTCTCTCTCTGGCAGTACATGTGATCACATTTTCAATTTACAAAGTAATCCCATTCTCCTCAGGCTAATTTGATTTCTTGTTGTCTCCCCTCCAGAGATGAAATCCAACTACCTGAAGGCTCTATCTAATATGGTCAATAACCTGCCCAAACAAGTTCAGATCACAGAGCTACCAGCGGTGAGACAAGGACATGGGTCTTCAGAACCTGTTGATATTCATGCCATACATGGGAAAGTGGACAGTAATGCTCTGTGTAGACTGGCTGTTGGCACACAATGATATTTGGCATCGCAGAAATGTTTCTGATGTAAAATAATACAGTTGGTATGTGTATGTCAATGATGATGTCCAGTTAAGTCATGGCATATTCAAAGAGAATGGTTTCAGTTATTTATGTGAGACCTGCCACCAAGTTATTCCCTCCTCCAGCCCATTGAAACATAAAAGTTGAAAATACTTCATTTTCATTAGAGTAAGAATACAACAAGCAGCAGTAAGAGAATGTTTTCTTTTGTGAGCTAAGTAAAAGGAACAATATCACAATGGTTTGTTTTATTTTCTAATTCTTCTAGCATGTCTCTTATACCCAATGTCAACATTTTGAGCTTGTATCAGCTGGATCTCTGGATCAAAATCCTCTACATCTGTGGCTATGGAAAACATTGAGATGGATGTTAAGATAATGGCCATTTCCACTGTCCATGTCCAGCTGCTGTCACTGCTGCTGGAGGCCTTGTCCGGTCCAGACCATGGGGCCCACCTTTCCACTCTGTCTTGCCTACAGCCGGCCTTACTCAAACCTCCTCCAGTCATCATACAGCAGCTGGAGGCACTGGTCTCCAGGCTACTGGCCCTCACCTGCAGTCCAGTCATGGTAAATGTCCAGAATTCTTACTGGGAGACCAAACATGCATGTAGACCACCCCTGTTATTAGTCCTCCCTCGAAAACATTTGTGATTTTCGTCTCACTTTTTCAGAAAGTACGAATTGCCGCACTAAAGTGTATCCACAACGTGTCCCAGTTCCCTGAACATGAGGTAAAACTCTTATCTCCTCCAGGGTCTAAATCCAGTTACCACTTTTCACTCACCACAGATACGGGGCATTAAAAGACAACCCCAGTAAACATCTTGTTCTCCATAATGCCATTTTTAAATAAATCTTATGTCTCTCTTCCATGGCTATCTCCAAGTGCCTCTGCTGCCTTATTGTTTTCCAGGTGCTTCCTTTCCGTGCCAGGGTGTTGCGGGCCTTGGCCAAACCTCTGGATGACAAGAAGAGGATGGTGAGGGGCGAGGCCGTGCAGGCACGGGGAGCATGGTGAGGCGCGGTTCAAGTGGTAGCCATTGTATATCTGGTGCATGTTCCCCTACAGTAGTATAATAAAAAAAATTTGCTACACATTTACCATCTTTTGCTCTTTGACCCAGGTAATTTCCCCATGTGGGACTAATAAAGGAATATATCACCTTATCTTATCTTCTTACCTTGATGTGGAGCAAGTGTGCATTTCTAGGCCTCTTCACTGATACATATTTTGTCTCCTGTGAGAGCATCTTGAAGGACATTTTAGGTGAAGATCTCCACTATCCATAGATTTATGAGATGGCAACAATGACAGGACAGGGTACAATGGTTGGAGCTCATGCCCCAAATTACCTTGTTGGTTATATCTTGAGGATGAGGTTGGCTCTCGTTCATTTCTGAGGTGGTAGTGAAATTGCCACTGGACAAATGCTGGTATGTTTTAGTAGCTGACTGATAGTTGGTTCACTTTGCCTGCTAACATGGTGGTGAACCGCTCTGATCTAGAGGTGAGATTCAAAACTGAAAATCTAGTTAGAATAGTCTGTCAGGTGTAATTCATAGCTGTATTTGTCACTGTGGTCTGATGAGGTAGAAATATGTTTTGTACCTTTCTCTTCTTCAACATCTATGTAATCAATAGTTTTTATTACAAGGCAGCTGTGTTTCCTTTCCCATTAGGTTCCTCTTGGGAAGTCCAGGAGGCAAGTGATGGTCTGACTCCATCCCTCATCCATGCAGAGCCTCTCCAAACTCTGACTTGGGCTGGACAAGAGAGGAGAGAGGATAAGCTCCGGGAATAGAGGGCCAGTATTAAACCTCAGTGCAGGAACCTCCTCTAGGTCAAAACTGTTTGGCATTTGATTCTTCCTGGATTCTGCAGCATCCATCCTCCCTGCAACCCATCTCTCTAACCAAACTCCCTCCATTCTTTTATCTTTTCCAAGAATATTTGCCTTTTTTTTTGCTTTTTTTCACTGCTTCTATTTTTATGAACGCACAAAGTATTTAAATGTCAGAGCTGACATTTGCATTGACTGAGCATGCAATGCAGAGAATGCTGTGGTAAGCATTGAAATCTACATAGAATGTGAATGGTATTGATAACAGATTCATTTCTCTTCAATTTGACATAACAACAAGTTGTAGTTCTAAAAAAGATCACATATGTAGTTTGCTAGTTTTTATTTTACTACTCCCATCAAAAGACACTGATTGGGGGCAGGTGCCCATTGCACATATTCATTTTAAGAAAAGTGCTGCTCATTGAATGTTAATAAACAGATGAAGAGTTGACCAGATAATTTCTGCAAACACCTCAAATTGCACAACATCACCCATCAGCTTTGTATAACCTACCTAATTCCACTGTGGACTTGGAGGCGACGTTCTCGCTCGCACAAAGAGCTGCATTAAAAACTGACTGAAAGTTCAGGTTGATCGATCAACACCGTCTGCCATCCGTTCTGGTGACAGGCAGACAGACGGGTGTTGCACCAGCATCACATTTTTCCTGAACATCCTGATCACTTGGGTAAAAATTTGAGATATTAGCTTGAGATGAGTAGTCGTTTGCACATCCACTATGGGTGTGGACCTACCTATGGCACTCAAAAGAGACAAAGCACTGAGTGTCTTTTGATGGAGATGAATGTTCAGCTTTGGCAGCTTAAGAATGGCCGCCGATTCTCATTTTATGTCCTGCACCAGCTGGATGTGAGGCCAAATCAGTCAAGGTTTTGATAATGTGCCATGTATACTTCCCAGTAGGCCACAAGGCAACACAAATACTCCACCAGTGTTCACACAGGCTGGGGGTTTTCACCAATACAGGTTTAATTGTCTGGGATAAACTTGAGCTGACTCCAAGTTTTAAGCTAATTTTACACGATTTAATATTTTAGGATGTAACGTTTAAGGATTAAAAGTGGGACTTAAGTGTAATGTATTGAACTTTTTGCCTTGCATTCAACGCGTGTTGAACAAATATGGACGCCTTACCCCGCCTCAAGGTCGGTCGGTTATCCATCTTTGTAAAGGTCGACTTCACTCGAGACCTCATGTCGACTTAGCGCCAAGGATATATGGATATTTAAAATGTCTTAAGTTAACATGTTAATAAACTTCTGTAATTGTATGAAGGAAAGACGCTTACATTGGTCATTATGTTCCTACAGTGAAATGTATCCTCTGCGTTTGACCCATCCTGTTGTATAGGAGCTGTGGGTAGCTGCAGTGCCTGGGGAGCGGTTAGGGGTTTGGTGTCTTGCTCAAGGACACTTCAGCATGCTTTCCAAAGGAGCCGAGGATCCAACCAGCAACCTTCCGATTATCAGACGGACCTGCTCCACCTCCCGACCCAATGCCGCACCCTAAATGAGGAGCTAAGCCAAGTTAGTGGCACACACCATCTCGACTGACAACAACAACAGGGTAAACCAGCCGTATGAAAAACATTTATTTTATCAAAAACCCAACAAGTCACAGAGATTAACCAAATATGGCTGTGGGAGCACTGCTCTCATGGGTTAGGAACAATACCAAAGCTGTCAACGTGGCAGATGAGGGACATGTTCTTCCACCATTGTTCTTCAGTAGTGTGGACAGTATGGGTGCCATACAGGGAATAATGAACAAGGAATTATCACATTAGATCAATATCACTACGTATTTACAATCGAGTAGAGAAGAGCACTGGCCTTGGGTCCCATCTGTGAAATCCGTCTCATTTTAAAGGTTGAGCAACTGACCAAAGGCACGTAATATTTTGCCAGCAGTGTCTCAGTATAAGCTCATGATGAACGCTTGAACAGGACTCAGGCCATTTTCAGTTCTGTCAGCTCCTTGTGCGTAGTAGCGGAGTTTATAAAAGTTTGTAAGAGAAAGATAATGTCACATGTCCAGACCTGGAGAATCACAGTAGAAATGGTGAGGATCTGTTCTGTCTTCGTGAATGTTGGGAACAGTTTATAAAGGAGTCTCAAAATATGTCCTTTTCCTCTGCCCCTGTGCCCGACCGTGGGGCTCAGCCCTTTGGCACCAGAGATGTGGTTCTCAACCTTTACATCCACGTCCCCTTCAGTCCGTTTCTATTCATTATCAGAAGCAGCCTAGAGTTTGAAAATATTCCTCATTTCACAAAAATTCAAGAGATCAGGTATTGGGATTAAAAATGTGTATTGGATTTTATATGTAAAGCAACCTGCTGGAAATTGTTCAGTGACCACCTTGCTTGGATAAGAACCACTGGGGTTAAAAGCCAACATGAGAGAACTCTTCACTATGGATGAAATGTACGGCCAATGCAAAAGTAAACCCCATCAGAATCTTCAATTCACAGTTTAGGAGATGGGAAGAGATCAAAAGTAGATGGAAATTGAGTCGGCTCATAAGATCGTGACATGAATTTTTACTGGACACAGACTGTTTTGACATCCAGTAACCCAGAGGACAGACTGGGAGGTTACTGGATCAAATCCTGGAATAAATGGGAAATTTGTGTGTGGAATTGCAAGTTGCTGTCCCCCTCTTTGAATGCCTACTCTAGGTTTTCCTACAGTGGGTCATCAAATCCACGGGAGTTGCATGGTGATTCCCGTGATGGGAATCAGACTACTGAGGGTGCAACAGGTTGTAATGCATATGTGCAATTGTGAGAAAAGGGTTTGCTGAAAAGATTGATAAAGTTGAACAAAATGCTCCCATGTAAATATCGAGGGTCAGATACTGATGGCTTTGATAAACAGTCAACCTTTTGAAGACATTTACCAGGAGCAAAAAAATAAGCTGTAAAAAGCAAGTATGATTAAAAAGTGGTTCTATGAACATTATAGTCCATCATAGTCCACTCAAATTTGATGTCTGAAGCTTCTTGACCTCCAACTGTTTGAATGATCAAGGCAATCAAATCGCAGTTTTGACAACTTTGTACTGCACCACTACCTTGTCTCCAAATTTTCTTCAAGAGTCAGTTTTGGGATGATGTTGCCCAGCATTTGGAGCTTTCGATTTTAGCACATTGGCCTCAAAACATGCTGATGGGGACAGATGATGAACAGGAACGAAAAGTACATCGATTTGAGGAGACGCCGACCAGCAGCGTGTTTTACAAAAGGAAGTCAACATGACCGAAAACACTGCAGAGACTTGGAGGAGGGTGATGTAGCTCCATACGGAGATTTACAGGCTCCAGCATGACTACGTGACCCAACTTCAGCCAAGAGGTTTACGATGGACGGCAGGAGTGGTTTCTCATATCACCTCTTAAAGAGTCGGAGAGAAGGCAGAAGACAAAGGGGTCCACCACAGAGGAGTCGGTAGTCACTTTCATATGGTTGTCGACAGAGTGGTCCAGGTCCTTTGATGAGTTGGAATTTAAGGGTCAAGGTCAGATGGCCATAGGGTCTCTCCTGGTATATGTGCAGTCCCAGACAATCCCATCACTCTTGGGAGGATGGCTAGATGGCAAGAAGACCCGTGTCAACCAGTGACTGGGGGAGAGAGAAATAAAATAGTTGTTCATTTTTTAACCTGGATGGCAGGCCTGAAACAATGAAGACCCGCCCACCATAAAACATGTTGAAAATGAAACTCACCTCCTCTTCTCCACACCAAACAGCATCCTCCAGTTCTGTATTCCACCATGATGGAATGGATTTCTAAACACCTGCGTTAAAGAGAGAGGTATCATCAACGGTCCCGTCTACAGATGCTGCCAACACGGATGTACTAAGTTTTACAACTGAGGGGGAAAAGATAGCATACACGCAGGTCCGAAAAGGGTTAAATGGGGTTTTCTACAGCGGTCATAGCAGTCCTCCAAACACAAAACCCTAACGGAAAAGAGAGAGTCCAGCCATGATGTGAAGTGGTGTAGTGTGAGCCATCAGGAAGTACCCTGCCCTTCTCCTTGAGTCGTTGGGTCTCTTTGCGGTTGATGTGCCTCTCCACACTGGTTTCTCCTCTGGTGATGAGCACTGCGTGCCACAGGGTTAGCCCTCCCAGAGCCACTGCTACCGAGCTGCAAGAAGGACACGTTACAACATGGCGTGACTTGATGGTCTTATCTGAATGCTGAGGGCTACGGCAGGTGTTTGACTGGGGAAAAGGTTTGTGGTGAAACCGTGCTTACCTGGTCAGCACCCAGAGGAAGATGACACTCTTGTGAACCGTCCTCACCCTGAATGAGTAGGGTGGAGGGGGCGTCTGGTAATAGCTCTAGTGGGCATAAGAAAATACTACATGTCATGGCAGTGCTTACAATGACGGTTTGGGCATTTTTTATGAATGCATTAAAAAAAGTCTCTGTTGGCTATGCTGCACAGGACTACAACTTCTGAGGACTGGAAACCAACTATATTTCAGACAACTATGGTGCAAAGATCAGCACACGGGTACCCCCAAAACAGATGTGAGGAAATGAAAAAGGCTTTATATGTTGAGCACAGCATGAAATAATCTATACAGACTGTTGGAGGGTTAAGACGACGAGCACATGTTCTCCTAGCACTCAGCAGAACACTTGTGGCTCATAATCGGAGTGTGCGTTACAATATGGGCAAGTCACAATCCTGAATACAGTGGATACTGTTTCTAGTGAGAGTGGAAGGTGATCTGGTCGCCTGGAGAGCATCCAAACATTCATTTAAATCAGTATCTTGAGCTATTTGTTTACCAGCCGGGTTACAATAGACTATGAGATAATCCCCTCTCGCTAATGCTCCGTTAAATATGAGACCACGAAACAGAGATGCTGGTCTCCTGTTTCACTTGTTTGCCATCCGAGCTCACTTTCTGTGGTCTTCACAACACGTAGCGGGGACCTTTTAAAAGGTGTTCGGAGGGGAAAATGAACTTTGGCCTTCACTATTCCATCCCTTGACTCCCACTGCTGCCTCACCTCTATAGCGCCATACGCCTCCAGGAACATGTCTCTGCTACTGATGCTGCAGTAGATACAGCCAAGCGTCATATACAAGCAAAAGGAGAAGAAGTAACGGTGGTTGAAATGGCCGACGCAGTTGTTCAACCAGGCTGGCACGGTGTGTTAAGGTCAAGAAAGTGGTTCCCCACATGTTTTCACAAAACACCTCTGACAAGACAACACATCATGTGTAAATGAATGGGGGGAAAAAATGAGATGCATTCAGCTCCGCTTTCAGTGCTTTTTTCAGGTTCGTTTTTTATGTGTTCTATGCTGGAAGGATACGACAGTGGTGGTCCATCTTCAAAACACACCTGAAATGCAAGAGAGTGGATGTTAAAACCATTTACTGGGTCATCAAACTGGGAGAAGGATGCTGAATATGGAGCTGCCAGGCAAGAGGAAAAGAAGAAAACCAAAGAGGAGGTTTATGGATGTGGTGGGGACCCCCTGATGGGAGTATCCAACGGTGGTAGTTCTTGACGCATTAGCCAATGACAGTGTTATCTTACGTGTTGCAGATGCTACAGTGATGTGTCCGGGCTGGCTTTGGAATGATGCATTTCTTACAGATGGACACTGATGGGATGTCAGCTTTGTTCTAGACAATGGAGAGAGATTTGAGAGGTCTATGTTAATATCATACTCCCAGTCTTGAGCAACACACTCAAGATAAATAACCCGAATTAACTTTTATTTAAGATCACTTTTTCCAATTCCCCAAACTAGGTCAATACTTATTTAACCAAAAACATGTGATGCTATCCCAACTCTATATAGGATGTATATATAGCTCTACATTGTTTTATATACAGGCGAAAAGCCTACAGCTATAATCTTAGAGAATTACATGCAAACAGATATGCTCTCCATCACTGGCCTTCTGTCTTTCTGTTGGGTAGGACTTAGCAAAAATTACCCAGCCTATGTCATTCTTAACTCACAAGATTGCATCCTCCTTTTTAAATTTGATGTTTGGACATGAGAATTCAATTACACTAGCTACACAATGTGTCCAACTCTTTCACATGAAAAATGAACTGGAAATACTGCCCTGCAACTCATTTTCCCTTATGTTTTACCCACCTTGGGTGGTTGACCGGGGGAGGTGGTGGTGGCCTTGTAGTAGTGGAAGACCACCATGACAAGAAGCCAGTGGCCATAGCAGAGGTGCCAGATGATCCAGTGAACAGGGTAGGTGTAAAGGATTATGGGTAGGAGGCACATGTAGACAATAGCAAGGACGGAGCCAGTTAACAGGATGACCAGCGTGACAAAGACCTGATGAGAGAAGCGACAACAGATTTGGGAAATAAAAGGGAAGACAGAAGATTGACGGTGGAGAAGAAGAAATTCGGACGCATGTTAGAAAACAGAACATGGCCTCAATGCATCGGAAGTTGATGGCAATACAGTAAAGAAAATCCCCCCACTCACCACTCCAAACCAGCGGGTAATGTGGTCAACAATCCAGTAGATGGGTTCGAATACGCAGTCCAACAGCGTGTCCGAGTTGCTGAGACTGTTGAAGTACAGAGACTTGAGCAGCAGCTTGGCATAATTCCACAGATCTGTCAACATGGTGTTGCTCCACAGTTTGGTGCCCACACCTCGACCACTTCTGTTTGGACGGCAGGGCCGACACCAGCGCAGGACGATCCGCATGGCTCGGGAGAGATGCCACCTCCAGCTGCTGCCCAACCGCATGCCACTGCCTCCTCTGCAGACTCGTCCTTCCAGACATACACACACACACAGACACACACACCAGCAGTGACAAGCACAGGCAGCGTAAAACAGCAGCTCCTCATGGTGCAACCTGTTGCTGGCCATGCTCTCTCTCAGATGGCTTCCCCACTAAGAAAAGGGTTTTTAAGCCATTCAAGTCAAGAGAGAGCCCCTATGATCAGTGGCTATATATCCATCTTAAAAGGAAAGTGAGACAGGGGGTATCGAGTAGAGGGCCACACTCCCACAAAAACATCCCCTATTAATGATTCACAATGCAGATTCCCTGGCCAAGATCTTCTAGGAAACTGGTGGGGGCTTGCAAAAACAGTAACCCTGTAAGGGGGGAAAACAAACGGATGAATTTCTCGGATGGAGTAAAAAGCCACCTGATCCCAGGTATTATTTCATGGGATTAGTTACACAGATAGTTCCAGCTAGGATAGCGTGAATATTGATATATCCATTTTTATGTCATGATTAGCCCCCACATCCTGAGGTTGGATCAAGACTTAGATGGAGCTTGGGGAATTGAGGCCAGATGCCCTTCCTGACACCCTGTTGTGGGTTTGAACCCACAACATCTGGCTCGTTGGTTCCTAAAGTGCATGCTCTACCACTGAGCTACCACAGCCTCAAGGAAAGCAGGAATACTGAGTGGCAAATGAGGGACATTTGGCAGATATGAATAAAACAGTATACAAGAGAAGCGCATAGCACAAATAATAGTATGTAGTCCATGCTATGTGCCAGAGGCTTTCTCTATCAGTTGTTCTGGACTGAAACTGGGCCTTTTTCCATCTCCTTTTGGTAAAATGTTGTGAATTGCTGCTGAATCTTAGAATTCAACAACAGACATCACTAACCAGCAACAGTGGCTTGTGGATGGGGAAGTTATCTGTGGACTCTGAAAGCATGTCAGGTGTAAGAGAGAAGTATGTTGTTTTGAAAGTGCACAGCAAAAATCACAGGAAGAATGATAGAAATCCAGTCTGAAAACTGTAGTCATGAGGTTTGATTACCGCCAGCCTCACTACAGAAGCAACACGGGCCACAGCCAAAAACATCTACAGCCACTTTACAAAGAGGGATGTGCTCCAGCTTACTTAACTTGATAACCACGGATATTTTACGTCCTACACAGCGGGGCGTCAGGAAAGGCATCCAGCCCTAAACTCACATGCATGTCTTGGAATGGACTGACGACCTTTTCAGGGTGTTTCTCCACCTTCTGCCTAATGAGCGTTGGGATAGGCTCCAGCCTATCCGCGACCTGAATTTGGACAATCGGTGATATTGTGATATTGAATGGGGAGAGGTACCTGCCAATCTCTAGCATTACTGACTAGTGCACGAGGCCTTCACATAATAAAAAAGCTCCTACCCAGCTAGTGGTCCATCTAAATGGGGCACAGAGTAGGACAAAGCAGGAGCGTGTGGTATTGAAGGGTACTCTAGTCTCTATGGCAACCCATTAGGCTAAATCTGGTCTTGAGAGAGGAAGGCAAGATTGCTGCATGCCACCCTGTGTAATAAGCTTTACTATGTGCTCTTTTTTCTGTCTGAATGATTGTCTCTAAGTCAGTCTAGCAGAATGTCTGTCTGTCACTTCTTCTCGGTGTCCTAAATCCTAATACACTTGGACCATTTTACCCCCGAAATATTATGTGGTGACAAATGTAGGACAGCCCTACTGCTCTTATGTCAGTAACATTACATCAATTTCCCCGAGTTCAAACTTTGCATCGAGCCTAAGGCTGTTTTTGTGTAACCTCACCATTTGGTGGTACTGATTGCTGACTTCAAACTATCCGTCCATCGTCAAACTGCTTATCTAAAATTAGGTCACATAATATTGCTGGAGCTTTCATTGGGGAAAAGGCCAGGAAACACTCTGGACAGGTTGCTATTCCATCTCAGGGCTTGAGCAGTTAGGGGTTCACTGTCTTACTCCAGGACACTTCAACACACTTTCTGCAGGGGCTGAGCATCAAACCTGTGACCTTTTGATTAGAAGATCACCCTCCTTTCAGAAGCTTTTATCCAAAGTGACTTACAAAACATGCTTTCAATATATAATTTATGCATGAATACATAATCAAAATATAGGTAGATTACAAGTAGATAAAAGAACTACCATTCAACAGAAATCGCAAGTGCAAGTAAGCAAGGAAGGAAACGGAAGCTATAAGAGGAGGGGTCAAGGTACACTTTTGATGCTACGCTTGTTGTTTGTTATGTCAGGGGGATGGTGTTGCAAATCTATATTTGGCAGACAGGACACAAGGGATCCCCTCTGATCACTTGGTTCTCGACAGTCGAGATGAAAACCCAGACACACTTCCCCTCGCCGTTCCACATGCTTGATCTGAGACTCTTGTGCATATGCTCTCTAACTGTATAGCTGTCTCCCTTTGGGGCTGACAGTAGTCACTCCAATAGCAGCGTTTAAGTGTTGGTTCAGAGCAAAGCTATCTTTATTTGAATTAAATGTTTCATATCATTTTCATGGGGTCCGTTTGGAACACAGACGGAGAGCTAGTAAAGGCTGACTGACAGCCGATTAACATGGTGACATCTCTGAGTTGGGATTCTCACCGCAACATGCAATTATGCCTTTAGCCATGCCGTGTTGCCTCTTCCAAAACGAACCGGCTTTTTTCATTAATTAATGCAACAACAGACAAAAATGTGCACTCACCTTGTTAAGCTGAAATGCCTAAAAGCGGGAGCACAGCAGCTCAAGCCATGATCGGGGTTAGAAGAGCTAAAATCTTCATCACGAAGGCACAACTCGGGCTGCCTTGCCTCTGTGCTCGCAGTTCGTTGGAGGACGCACATTGCATCCTGGGAAATGGGGTTTCCTAGTCTCTGCGGCACTTCTTATAAAACATCTCTGGACTCGTCCGTTCGTCACTTGACATCATAAAAATATGCCTCATACTTAAATTTTCATTCCCATAATGTATATCTGTGAACAAAGTGAAACCAATTAAATGTTTGTCTTGAGAATTGTTGTTCCGTTCCGTTTTGTTTAAACTGGGCATGACCAGGAAGTGTTTGGACGTCATGTGATTCCAAAAAAATGGCTGTACAGTGGTAAGATGCTATTTTCTTCCAAAATAATATACATGAGTCAAAATACATGATAGTAGATACCGTAGACGTATAAATCGTATTTATAATTTATCACATACTTTGTGGGTCCACTTCAGACGTTTTTAATAAAGTGACAACTTATTATTAACTTGTATTCTGATCTAGCTAGCATCAACATCATGAGCCCACACATTATCCACTCATGTAGTTATGGTGTCGCATACATATCTTTACCTTTAGTTTAACTAAGGGTTTGGTTCTCTTATAAAGCCTGCAAAGATGACTTCAAAATGCTTTAAAGCCATGGTATAGACTCTTAGACTGAAAAACAGCTTCTTCCCCAGAGCTGTAGCCTCCATCACCCCACAACCTCACGTAGCTGTTAGGAACTGAGGTCTTTGACATCCAAACGTACATTTTACGTATTCTATGCAGATAGAAGACGATACATCTGATGTTTTTTCATATAAAACGTCTTTATACTGCAGTGTCTGTACTGTCATTGTTTACTTGCATCATCCAAGTGCCTCATTTGATGTAGATTGAAGAGGCTACCTCATTACAGTTATCTTGTGGATCTGCCTTAGTTTTATAGTTTCTATTACAGGTCTTGTTTTTCATTTATTTAATCACATTTCTATATTGCTGCTAGTTTCTGAATGATCACCTATAATTTCGTTGTATGACAAATGAATATGAGGTGTCTCAATCTCAATATTGGTGGCACCTGAGTACCTGAATCTCTAGACAAATGCCTCATTTGTGTCTATTATCTAAGTCTGGTTAGTTTGTAAGGATTCTGTGGGCTTAAATACTAAAGAAAGCTTGTGTGTGGCACTGTGGAACCACCTAAATTGTCCTGACAAGCAAAGCCCACCTACCTAGCTCTGAATGTTCAACAAAGTATAAAGATGCAGACTACCTTTCAGGATTTCAGTATATTGCTGTTCATGACTTGTCTCCTATACAACAAGGCATTCCCGTAGGCGCAAGTACACGGAGGAGCTGCAGAGCTGTTGTTTTGAAGCAGTGCCAGTGGAGTTTGGGGAATATCATCCTCTAAAGCTTATCATTGTGAGTATGCCACTTGTGTATTCAATGCTGATATTGATCCACCTAAGCTCCATTCAGATTTACTCTGTTCATATTCATCATTTGGACCATTATCTTCAGAGTAATTTACTGTATCAATGACTGTTTGTAAGTGATAACTGATAAATGAACTTGTTCTTATTATTGCACTTTTCTAGTCTAGCGACCACTCAAAACACTTAACGATGCCTGACCCACATGTACAGAGCCCCGTAAACACATTAATTAGTATTATTGTTAGGTAATTATTACCCAAAACTTAGCCCAAATTATGGTAAATTAATAAAAGGTGTGCAACCTGTAACCCAGAGTCGGTTATCATCAAAGAGCAAAATAAAGACGAAACACTATGTTATGACACTGCAATCAAAGCTACAATCCTGAAGATTAACATAAGAATTCATTTACTTTTTGATTCTTTCTGTTGCCATTAAGTATCAATGTATCTGAATACACTGATATTTCAGAAGAAGTATTTGACATACCTATCAGGTACATTACTATCAGGAAATGAAATAGGATAAGTCAGCAGATAACAAAGGCAGGAAATAAGATATTTGTATTTTTGTCTTGATATGATTATAAGATATGTATAATTGTAAAATCACTTTTATATTTAATCATAAATGATTAATAGGTTCATATGAACAAGGAGGTTCTAAGACAAAATTCAGTCCAAATTTACCAGGATTTGACTTCAAGTTGACTGTAAAGCCCCATAATCTTTACCAGCATTACTAACCATTCTGACTGACAACCCTCCCCCAGGTGACAGACACAAAGTCCCGCCGTGGAACCCGTAAAGGCAGCACCTCCTCCTCTTCCTCCTCCTCCTCCTCGGTAGCTGCAGACCCCCTCAGCTCCATGCTGGATGGAACAGATCCTCTGTCCATGTTTGCTGCTGCCTCTGCCAGCGAAACACCTTCCCGCACACACAGCTCTTCCACTGGGGTAAGAAGATACACACACAGACACATATAGATATGCAGACTTATGTAGAGGCTACAGATGAGATGCAAAGTTGATTTGTGAAGAGGGAAATCCTTGCTTTTAGGAGCTCGGGAGGAAGAGGAGGGAAAAGGAAGAAGAGCCAGTAGGAGTGGACTTTGAACCCTGGTCTGTAAAACGAGGAGAGATCCTGGCTCGGTTCACCACCACTGAAAAGCTTTCTATTGTGAGTTGGCCTTCTTTAAAGACATTTAAGTACTTTCACCTTTCTAATGAGTTGTGCTTTTTTTCTTAACTTTTCATCCTCTATTTTGCTATCATTTAACTGAGAGAGAGGATAAAGCTGATGATACTTTGATTATCCTGCACTATTGACGTCACACTGAAACTCCCACTTTGATTACACTGAGCTTAAATTTCTTTTTCTATCATAGAATCTCTTCATGGGTTCCGACAAAGGTAAAATATCTATTTCTACCTAACAAACAACATAGAAAGTATGAACTATGTATCCACATTGTTTTGACTCCTTTGTTACAACTAAAGCTTATTATGTATTTCTTTATCGACTACAGCCAAAGCCCCGAATCCAGGCTCTTCTGCTGTATCGGAGAAAGTTCGCACTCGCCTAGAAGAGCTGGATGACCTGGAGGAGGTAAAGAGTACTTGTGTATTCACCTTTCTATATATTCTGGCAATTATCGCCATGCCTTTCCACAACTTTATGAAAATGTGTGTAAATGTATCTGTCCTGGTCAGAGGTAAGACCTTGACAGTAATTGCATGGGTTGGGGGCTTTCATTCATTTCATTTTCATTCACTTTATTTCTAATGGTGTCATGGTAAAGACTTATCTTCTCTTCAGGGTAACTCGTACTCGAAATTCAAATATGCACAGCAGTATGAGGCACTTTGGATGAAAAACGTGCTGCAAACAGCATGTTTGCGTGCTTGTGTGCATCCTTCCATGCATGTTTAATTGTTTGTATTTGAATGTTCCCAGGGTTCCCAGAGAGAGCTCTTGAACCTATCCCAACAGGACTATGCCAATCGCATTGAGGAGCTCAACCAGTCTTTGAAGGAGGCCTGGGCCTCAGACCAGAAGGTCAAGGCCCTCAAGATTGTCATCCAGGTTGTTTAGTTTTATTAATTCGGACTAATGTTGTTGAAATTGAATCCAGTTGTTGCAGCAGCATACATTTAAATAGAGAAAGACAAAGATAAAGGATAAGCACAACACTGGATGCACTAAGATAGGTAAAAATAATGTGTCAAATATTTGAACACATTATAAAAACACCAAAGAACCGGAGATGAATAATTTACTAAGACACTCTTGTTGTTTTTTTTATTTCAGTGCTCCAAACTTTTATCAGATACCTCAGTGATCCAGTTTTACCCCAGCAAATTTGTCCTCATCACAGATATCCTTGACACCTTTGGTCAGTAAAAACAACCATTTTCCCATATTTCATTGCAGATGCAAGATAGTAGTTTCTAGTCTATAGTTTGCCACATTTGCATGTTTTTGACTGCAATCCTCTTCACTTTTAGGCCAGCTAGTATACGAGAGAATCTGGTCCATGTGTTCAGACCCCCAACCCTTACCAGGTTGGTCTGTTTACCCTTGCACATGCATAACTTCAATGTCTTATTTCTATTTCGGGTATCCTCGATATGTCTTACTCTCTTTTTCTCATTGTGTAGCGGAGAAAATCCCATCAAACCTGTTGCTGAATTTGGGCATTTCAGTGTTGCTTTGGTTGTTGAAAAACACAAGTACATTATCGAACATTACTGAAGACATCTGGATTTTTAAGATTCACTGTTCAGTTTAGTATGCATATTATCCACCAAGCAGCACTGGTTTCAAATTGATATCTAGGAGTACACATATTGCTTTCAAAAGTCTGAATATTGGTGATGAAGTTCACTCACTGGGTGTCTGCTAAGGGGAAGTGTGAAGCCGAACAATGTTGAAAATTTCCCACTGGTTAACTAAGTATCTGAATAGTCATGACAAGAATTATTTGACAGGAATTATACTGCCAAAAGACATCTAGCATCTATGCTCAGGTGAAGGACTTGTGCACCCCTGTTTCCTTTGGCATCGGTCCTGTTAATTTATTTCTCCCTCAGAGACATTTACCGCTGAAGATGTCAATGACACAGCCAAAGAGACCTGCCTCAACTGGTTCTTTAAGATCGCTTCCATCAGAGAACTCATCCCTAGGCTGTATCCTTCAAAATCTACTTTGGCAAAGCATGTCGTCTGTTAACTTATGTCACATCAGGCTTATGAATTCAGTAATTTCCCTCTCTGGGACTTATAAAAGAATATCTTATCTTATCTTATGAATTTGACTCCTTGACCTCCATGTACAGATATGTTGAGGCGGCCATCTTGAAATGTAATTGCTTCCTGAACAAGACGTAAGTTGTTTCCAGTCATTTCAGTTTCATTTAAAAAGGCCTCCAATCAGTTTTCTTATTTCATTTTTTCATTCCCCAGAGGGATTCAGGAAACTCTCACCCGGCTTACGTCTATGATCAGAGGGATTGGAGACCCTCTAGTGGCTGTCTATGCCAGAGTCTACCTCTGCAGAGTAGGTCGCTCCACCTTTATTTTATTTATCACATTTGTCTTACTTTTAGTGTCTCACGTTTATAGTGGTATTGTATTGTAGCAACCTGCTACATGTAGATTGTATCTGCTTATGATTATCTGATAAAGTTTTGCTTTTTTTTAAAAAAAGTTCACAGAAGGGAATCATCTTTGTTTCCTTCCTTTCTTGTTGATACAACTCCATAGGTTTCTTAAGATGTTATCTTTACTTTAAACATCGTGTTGATGTTTGTATATGTATCATCGTATTTATAAATGTCAATGCAGCTTTATTCAGCATCCTACCAACACAAATTCCTCATACATGCAAACCTACTTGATTGTCAATAAATTTAAAATTGAACTTAATCTTGAACTTAAATTTTCTGTTAATAGTTTTAATAACAAATGGTTGCAGTTCATATCTTCTAATCTCCCTGACCCTATATTGACTCTTTCTCTCTCTCTCTAAGGTGGGAATGGAGGTGGCCCCCCTTCTGAAGGACAGTCTGAATCGCAACTTTTTTGACTTGTTGAGCACCTTCCGTCAGATCCATGGGGACAGCGTTCAGAATCAGCTAGTCATCCAGAGGGTGGAGATACCCGAATATCTGATTCTCTACTCGCCTGCCATTCACTGGATCCTGCAGTGTATAGCATATAGAGCACCAGAGGTACATGAACATCAATCACAGTGACAGCAGGGTGATGCAATCGAGTAGGGAGATGGTAGACAAGCATCCAGCTCTATGAGATGAGATTTTGAGACTTGTATTGGCATTCATATTTATATTAGTGTTTGTATTCTGTTGCTGCAAGCATGTCATTCTCTGATATTATGTCAGTACAGTTAATGTCTTCTACTCCTATCTGTAACCAATCTTACTCTATTATAATTATTGTCATCATTGTTATTCCAGCATCTTCTAATGGAAATGATGGAGAGATGCAAGAAACTGGGGAACAAGTAAGTTGTTTTTTACAACACACTGGTAATTCTAAGAGGCTTTACTGTAGATCACTCACACAGGGGAACGTATCGTGTACATAGAATGCATAGTATCAGTATAAGACATATTCAGATTTATGGATTACCAATTTTTTGTATTTTCCTTTTGAACTAAATTTTTATTAAAGTTAATTAAATGCAAACCTTTTTAACCTTGCTTCAGTATTTTGTGTTGTAGACAGGATTTAAATGGTAATGTATCACAAATTACTTTTGAATATCAGACAAACTACATCTGACACAACCAGACAGTAAATTAGCTTTTCATGCTACATTAGGCCAGTATTTTTTTTTTAGTTTTTAGAGTCCATCAGTAAAAACTAGGGAAATTAAATGAGATTAACACTTCTTACCAGCATGAATGAACATCAGTCGTGTTTCTCTTTTCTTCCCCACAGTGCCTTGCTGTTGAATTCTGTCATGTGGGCATTCAGGGCAGAGTTTGTGGCAGCCAGAGCTACTGACTTCATCGGAATGATCAAAGACTGTGATGAGGCTGGGTTTCCAAAGGTCAGGGCTTATTCTTTTATCCATAAAAACTAAATGAAGAGTTTCGTTAGAGAAAGGAACATCTGCCATTGGCAAAAATTGTGACCTCTGATAAAATGGCTGCTGGGATTAAAGGAAAAATATGCAGTTAAATCTTATTCACCCGTATTTTTCACCAAATATTTATTTTCATGTAGTCATTTTGGAGAGGAGTAGGTACAATTATAAATAATTATGATTGATAAGATAAATTAAGCCCTGAAATGGAATAGTATCTTGTCCAGGGCGTTTCCCCACCTTTCACCCCATGACCTGACTTCAGATAAGAGTTTGATGATGGATTGATGGATGGATGGAGGTAGTAAATTAAGCAGGAGAGGGTTTCAGTGGTAAACTGGTGATTGCATCGACGTAGTTGCCATGCCAAGAAGTGGCCATGCCAACAATGCTGCAGTTGACGCTTATTTTAACGCATTAGTTTTTACCACATAGCAAGGTAAACCTCGTTCATTTGTAGCGGATATTTCATACACAAAACACAATTCAAATCGCTTTATGTAAGGCATAAAATGGCATTAAATGAGAGAATAGAGTAATAAAACAATCACTGACTTTGCCCCCATGTCACATGATTCATGACTGGTGAAAGTGACATTTTAAAGCACCTTGGTGCAAGAGGAAGCTGGTGTAGGATGACTTTGAAAAGGATGAATTTGTGACAAAATTGGCCAAACTGGCTTCAGGGTGTGCTTCAAAAGTAATAGACTACATTTCCACTTCCCAGTATGGATGTGAGTGATATGTCTTCTCTGATTCCGTCTTTATTCATACCTGCTTGTCTAGCACGGATGCTGCCTCCCTACCTCTATTTGCAGCTCTGACTTCTTCTTTTTTATTTCCTAGTACATGTTCATCTCTAGGTTGCAGGAACAACTTCTTGAATATGTTGTCTGTCTGCTGTAACTCTGACCCCTGCATTCATCACTATTGTTGCACTGTTGGTGATCTTTGAATCTAGGATTAGTCATCATTGATTGTGGACAATCTCAAGAGGATCGTCAGATAAATGTCCAAAATGTAAATGCTGTTTCCTCTTCAGCATCTGCTGTTTGGCTCTCTTGGTCGAAGTCTGGCCTGCGCTGACCCTCCTGAAGCAGAGAAATTGCCAATCCTCAATGAAGCCTGGAAGGTCATCACCAAAATCCGAAATCCCCAGGTAAGACTAACCATCACTAGACCACTCTAATACCAGATGGTGGTATATAAAAACCTTTACAACTCTGCCTCTCATCTCTGAGCTGAGTTCCACTTTTCTTCAAATGTTTTTATTTATTTACTTATTTGTTTTAACTGAGTCTAAAACACCAGAAAAGTGTTGAGCTGAACTAAATTAGTTTCAAGATTAAAGCTTCAAATGTATGCAGCAGCACGTAGCCCATGAGCCTCATGACTTCATTGTCCCTGTACTTTAACAATCATTTGGATCATTTGCCAATCAGTGCAATTCTCTCTTTCTGTATATATGCTTTTTTTCTGGTTTCAGGACTACATCCACTGCGCTGAGATCTGGGTGGAATTCACCTGTCGACACTTTACAGTAAGTTAAAAAGGAGGAAATTTTGGATCCTTTTGAGTAATTTTCAAAACTTGTTGAGATGCAAAAAATGGAGCCATTCTTCCTTCTCTTATATTAGCTTTCTCATGTCTCTCTTTCACTCCGTCAAACCATTGTTTCTGTCGGGCTATCACATTCTCTCCCTTCTTGTCTCTCTCTCGCAACATCTTTTAGAAACGTGAAGTCAACACTGTTCTGGCCGACATCATCAAGCACTTGACCCCTGACCGCGCCTTTGAAGATGCTTATCCACAGGTAGAGGCCACAAAATCCACAAAAATAATGAACTTTGTGATGACAGCCACAGTAAAGGCTGTCCTTGAGAATGGCCTATGTCAAATATACAGTGCTAGAAACTTTGACCTTGACTGCATAGAGAACATGAATGAACTGCAGCAGCGAAAATAATTTCTCCTTTTCATTCATTTTCGTACCTGACTTTGTTCAACAGAATTGGTATTAGCAACCCAGTTTGGCTCAAAGCTGTCAGCTCTGCAGTTGACAAATCATATTACATGAGAAGTCAGAGATCAATGGAACAGCATACTGAACAGAGCAGTGACTGAACCTACTGTCTCAAATAGTGCTGTTCTTATTTTAGCCTTCACAGCATGAAATCATTTTATGCAGTCACAAATCATTTGGTCAAAGCTAACGCTTTGCCTTTTGCTGTGTCCAGTTGCAGTCAGTGATCAGGAAGATCCTCACCTACTTCCATGACTTTTCCATCCTCTTCTCCATGGTAAGTATTAAAGCTGGCAGGGGGGGGGTGTCAGAAGGTTATTATTAGGTTATTGTTTTCTCACAATGACGTTTTTCTCCTGCACTCAACCCTCCTATTGTGTGGAAGCAGTGGGCAACTGCAGCAACCAGGGAAAAGTTAGGGGTTCAGTGTCTTGCTCAAGAACACTTAAACACTTTCTAAAGGAGCCAGGAATCAAACCGCCAATATTCGGATTACTAGATGACCTGCTCACATAGGAATATTTCTAAATATTCCTATGTGACCAAAAAAAAAGAAGATAAAATTCTGATGACATGACTTCGGTCTCCTCAATGGTAGCTACAGGTCTGGATGGGGGAAAAAGAGGCCATTTATGAACACCAAGACTTTAAGAACACCAGAGTTAAAACGGTGTTTAAAAAGAATTTCTGGTGTGGAGGATCCACCTCGGATCCATCCCTGGCTGTGGTTTGTGGAACCAATCTCTCTGCAATGAGTTAATCAGACTAACTTAGGACAGCTGGTCCACATCCCACCCCTCCCCTGTCCCCATCAGAAAATACCCCTGTTGTCCGCTGGTGGAGGACTCCTCCCTGCCGGAGACAGCCAAGCTCCCTTGACAATACCCCCTCCCCCGGTGTGCCCTTTTCTTATGACCTGGCAGACCAGAACGGAAGGTCACATCCTCTGTTGCAGGGTTGCTGGACTATGGACTGCAGGGGTCTTCTGCTGGGTGGGACATTGACATCCCTGGTGGAGATGGAGACTGCCCAGCTGGCTGAAGCTGAGTTGGATGCAGACTGTTGTATCTCCTCACCTACATCACTTGGCCACCTGACAGTCTTCTTCCAGGACCACCTTCCAGTTATCAGGGCTGTCTCATTTTCCCATGCTGGGACCCCACTGCTGTAAATCTGTGTCACAGAGACCTGGGCACAACAGCCTATTCATTAAAACCTCATAAAAAGACTTAAATACAGTCACTAAAATGTCCATTACAGGCCTTTTTAGTGGTGAAAGACCCCTGTGGGTCCACGGCCTGTAATTCTCTCCCTGGCTCGGGTGCATCTTTGTTTGGAGTGTGGAACCAGTTTAAATGGCCTGAGTTAATGAGACTAACTCAGGACCACTGGTCCACACCCCCCTCTAGCACAGTTATCTTCTGTCCCCAGTGTACACCCCCCCCTCAGTGAACTTTCCAGTCCCTTTTCGTTCAACCGGCTTAATCAAAACACAGCTGTGTGCATCTAAGTTTTACATTTGAGGACATTTAGGTTTCTATTCCTTTGCTCCCGCAGGAGCGTTTCCTGCCATTTTTAGACATGTTCCAGAAAGACAGTGTGAGGGTTGAGGTCTGCAGAGCCATCATGGAGGTCTTCATCAAGTAAGTACCTTTTTAATCCCTGTGTACAGAAACTACGGCAATGAAATTTGGAATGACCTGAATAAATGACCCTAAGCACATTTTTTCCGATTCCTCCAGGTTCATAGTTAGATTAAAGCTAATACACCTTTCTGTTCCAACTTGTCTGAGGAATCACCCATGGAATCAGTTTTCTTTTGAGCCTTCAAAAAGGAGTGTAATATCATTTATTCATAATTTATTGTCCAATTTGCAAAAACTTTCAATGGAGACTCTTAAGGTCTGCATGGGAGGGGAATTCGGGGCTGACTTTGACTGCTGAGAAGTGGATAAAAGAACTAATTGGGGTGCATTCCGCCTCAATCTGTGCCCAGCATGGCCTCATTCAGTTCAAGGTGCTACATCACCTTCATTACTCCAAAGTCAATCTCGGCACACTAATCCTCCTCACTTCCCACTGCTGGTAAATTCAGCCAACCCTTTTTCAAGCCAGCTCCTCTTGGGGATGGAGCCAAGTGGTGGCAGTAATTCCGTTAGCATTCAATAAATAGTTAGACCTGCACAACTGCTCCATCTGTTGGTGTCCCTCTCTCTTCCCAGGCACCAGCTTGAGCCCACCAGAGATCCTGTCATCCTCAATGCCTTGCTACATGTCTGCAAGACCATGCACGACTCTGTCAAGTATGGGAACGGAGTGTGTGTGTGTGTGTGTGTGTGTGTGTGTGTGTGTAAGTGTGTGTGTGTGTGTGTGTGTGTGTGTGTGTGTGTGTGTGTGTGTGTGTGTGTGTGTGTGTGTGTGTGTGTGTGTGTGTGTGTGTGTGTGTGTGTGTGTGTGTGTGTGTGTGTGTG
>OMLC01104442.1:0-37326 GCA_900302585.1 Regalecus glesne
TTTGGTGCCCAGGGGCCCCATTAGGGTACTAATCCAATGTAGAGTGTTGTGTGCAGTGCAGATTAGTGTGGTGATTTGTTGTGTAGCACAGTGTACCTGCAGTAATTCAGCAGTCTCTACTGTGAGTCCTGTAATGTCCTCTATCCTCTGGTTTACTCTGGCTATGACTGGATCATCTTCCGCTTCAAGCCATGCACTGGAGAAACAACAAAGTAGCCAAACACACACACACACACACACACACACACACACACACACACACACACACACACACACACACAGAAATATATGTGAACAAACAAACATTTCAAGTGAAGTTATAGGACAGAAATAAACAAACAATGGACAAACGAACATGCAAAAGGACATTCACCTTCATGACTTACCTTTTTGATACTCTGTAGTTAGCTGTGGTCAGAACACCTGTTTTGGGGTCTCGCACAGTCGCTCTGGCAAGCTGGGGAAAGAAAAGATGGTATTAAAGAAAATTTTAAAAAAGGTCAAAGTGTCCTTGAGCAACACACTTTTATAGATTGTTCGAATAAATCACTTTCATTTAAGTTGTTCATTGTCCTGCCTGTTTTCTGATTAATTGAAACCTTCCTCTGCCATTCAAAGTACTCTAATTGGTGCAACATTGTTTATTCCATTTTTCGATCAAATTGGATGGTGCAATTAAAACTATGGAACACCAAAGTTGAGTTTTAATAATTTTCTGAGACTGGTTTAATGGGATTGTTTGATTATTCCATCAACTCTAATAATTTCATTAGAAAATATTAATCATCAAAATTAATGTTTAATGGATTGATAAGACTGATTGTGTGTGTGTGTGTGTGTGTCTCTGTGTGTGTGTTTGATCTCTTACTCTTGGTTTAGCCAGCTCCTTGATTTTCTCAATCTCATCGTGGGACAGGACGTCCAGGTAGCGCACAATGTGGGGGCTGTCCCACTCATCCTCTTCCTTCGCAGGCTTCAGCAGGAGACGGGGGTTGTGGCTGCCATCCTGGTAGCGACAGAACAGACGGCTTTTCCTGGCATTGGTCTGGTGACAGGAGAGGAGGGTGAGTGGTATTAGTAAATTTTTCATTAAAAAACACCCATGGTGATCACCCCCTACAATTAATCAAGCAAAACACAGTACACCTATTGCCCACATTATGAGACAGTAATATCCCTGGCCCTTCCATTCCTCCAACCATCCTCTCCTATTTCAGTTTGTAGGGAGACACATGGAGATGAAACTCGGTTATCTGTTTAGATTTCAACAAAGAACTAGAAAGAGGTTCATGAATTTAAAAAGTATATACCAGATGTGATTTTTTTTTAAAACAGGGCAATATAATTGGGGACATAAATGGTAAATGGAATTATTTTTATATAGTGTTTTTTTAGTCTTGTGATCACTCTAAGCACTTCACATCATGTGCCTCACATTTGCCGAGCATGGGGGATTAAAACCGGATACTCTTTTCCTGATGTCTTGCAGGGTATCAAACCTGTGACACCTGACTTGGAGTCACACGCTCAAAGACTGAGCTAATGCAGTCAGTCACAATATATATAAAATAAAGTTGAGTCACGTGAATAATTTGAAAATCAATCTGACGGAGGAGCAAAGATAACAACAAAAATGCAATCCCAGAAATGGCCAGCTGGTAAAGGGCATTGGATTTTGCTGTTAAGCCCAGACCTTGGATGAGCTAACCGTGTCTATCCTGAACAAGGTAGAAATTCAAGATCTGGGAAGAAGTTACTAATCCATACATAGCACAACAGAAGAGATCAGAATAGATTTAATAATGAAAAAGATTAATTTCCACTGAACAAATGGAGAGTGACGTCATGTTATGTAACCTATTGCCATCTTATCAAACAGTCACTCTTTTTCTTTCTTTTCTTTCTCTCTTACCATATGACACAAAATCTACGGTATGACTGAGGTCAACTCTTCATTTAGATTTGGTGCCGTTTTTTCAAATATGCTTTTTTAAATGTGCATATGTTTTGTTCTAAACTCATTTACTCAAAGCTTTCCCTCTGAGATGTTCATTCCAACTTCAACAGCACATTTCATATCATTAACATGTTACACACTATTAACTATAATTGACGGTATGAGCCGTTTTAACAAATAAGCTGTGACATTTTAGAAAATTAATTAAACTCCACTCCTCCGTTTCATACCCAAGTGTGGACTTTAGAAAACTTTTCCTTCACCCAAATTAGGAAATGAAAAACTTGATCTAGTCATTGTATTCTTACATTAAAATTTGTCCTTTGTATTTAACCCATACTATTGTAAAGGAACAAAGGGCAGCTGCAGTGCCCCAGGAACAGTTAGAGGTTCAGTGTCTTGCTCTAAAACATTTCAACACACTTTCTGAAGGAGCCATGCTAAGTGTCACCAATAGTATCACAGACTGAAACATCATGGGTTAAAGCTGATGGGAGACGTGGGAAAGTAGAGCCCGATTCCTGAAAAACAGGTGTCGAGTTCCTCAAACTCCTTAAGTACCCTGGGAATACCTCGACGTTCATATCCTTTACTTTTCACATTTGACAACATGTTTTCCTGTCAGTGCCTCACCATTTTGAGGCCTTCCCCTCTGCAGAGGGCCTCATAAGTCTCCCTCTCAGGCAGGTGGTCTTTGGGACGGGGGTAAGTGCCCAACTGGATGGGCTCTTCAGAAGCTGGCTGGTATTCCTGCTTCAACTCCATCAGCTGTCTGGTCAATAGACGCTCAAAGTAGCGCAGGTTCCCTCCTGCCCTCTCGTGGTTAGTGTCTGCAAGTACAGAAGGAATTCAGTCAAGTCAAGTACAGACTCGGCCGCTAAAATCAGATTTATTTTCATCATATCCAGGCAGGAATCACATTAAAGAAAGCACCAAGAATGCCCCTTTTCACTTGCCAAACAACAAAAATTGTATATTCCCACTCCATGACTAACGTAGTGACTCTAACATTTGCATTGGCTTCATCCAGACTTAATGTTGTTTTCAGGTCTGCCTCATGATAGCATTGAGAATCTCCAGATGGTTCTAAATGCTGCAGCCCGAGTCCTAACTAAAGCTATACAATTATTGCTTCCCATCATTGAGTTCCTATCAACATTAGATCAGACTTCGGGGGGCTTTTAATGACTTATAAAATCCTAAATGGACTTGCCCGATCAAAAATGTCTGATCTCCTGAAACCTTCCATTCCATCTGAAGGTCTCTTCTCTCAAAGGCCCAAAGTTAAAAGAAGTCAGCGGGTGGCAGAGCCTTTTCCTATTGGACCCCATTCTTGTGGAATAACCTGCCTGCTACCATCGGACATTTATTGGAAACAAATTTTAAAACCACATCCAATGGCAGTTTGAAATACGATTCCAATTGAATTTCTAGATATATATCTAACTCTGGCTGCTCAAATCGAATTTGAAACTTTCCTTTTATCCTGTCCTGCCCTGTCTGCGGACAGGATGTTGTGTTATTGTAAAGGGCACTCAGGCAAATTTGTAATTTGTGACAGTGGGCTGTACAAATAAAATTGAATTCCCTTTATGTCACATGCAATGCTTATATACTGTCACCTCACCTCTCACTAGAGAGTGAAGCGATCCAGGCATGGCTGCAGCACAAAACATGACAGAATATATGTCTACCAACTCCATCACTGATGCTATCTGGTACAATGGAGGGGTTCTGCATAGCCACTACATGATGCTATGGCATGGAGAGCAAGAGGATGTTCTTCATAGCCTGCAGCTTGCTTTTTTGCTTCTGGCTATTGTACAATAATATATGCCTATGTTCTTACCATAGCAATCAATCCACGTAGGTTAAAACTGCATAAATAAACAAATTTGACATGGTCACTCACAAATGATATGGCCTGTCGATCCTAGACCTCAAATTTGAGAAACATATCAGATTTGTAACAGTCTTAACATAACCTTCTTGCCTTGTAGTATGTTGTCAGCAATTTGATCATTTCCAATTACTAAACTGTTCATCTGGAGTTTGTTTATCTAAAGCTTTATTTTGAGCTTCATTGATGTGAATGGCAAATGAGGTTTATTTTCTGACAGTGACAATGAGCTGATGATCATAATGGATCAAACTGTAACAACCAAAGCAAAACAGGGGCTTTGTGTTTGAGCTAAATAATTTTGGAGCAACACAGATATGAATTATTTCCTCATGGTTACTTTCAAATAATCACTACTGTCCTTGAGATGTCCCTTCTCACACTGACTCGAATGCAATTACATATGTAAGACACTTCTATAGCCATTCAGTATCAGAGGAAAATCATTTTTGCTGAAAATGATCGAATTACACATTTCTGTGAACGCAGATATGCTTAAGGTCAAAAACACTGTGTCCAGCCAGCAAGAAAGCATCCAGGTTGTTTTCCTATAACATGGCCTGAGCAACTGAAAAACGAACTACAGCTGGATGATGGAGAGTGTATGCCCTCTTGAGGTCTGTATCCAAAATGCACAGAATCCTCAGTGTGTAGGCTTTCGTAGCAGTGGCTAACCCAGTCATTTTCACATAAAGAAAGAAGAAAGCCTCTTTATTTTTGCCATTGAAACAAAGACTGTGTTCTCTGCATTTATCCGATCCTTTTGTTCTTTCAATTCCCCATTGGCTTTCTGTAAAACTCAGAATAATCTACGAGATCTTGTTGATTATATCTACAGCATTGCATCTTGCCCCCAGTTATATTTCTGAACTCCTCACTCCTCATTCCACTTCCAGATCATTCTGATCCCCAAATCTCAGTCTTTTATCCATACCCCACACCAACTGCGAAACCATCTGGAACGCTCCTCCCAAATCTATTAGATCTGCAGAATCTCTAGCTGAGCCTTTTTATAGACCTGTTGGGGTTGATTTTTAGCTTAGTCTGTTTATTTCTGTGTTGTTTCATTTTCATTGTATTTACTTTACCTATTCACTCCTATTGTCCTAATTGTATGTAAGGCACTTTGTAATTGTGTGTTTATAGAAGTGCCATATAAATGAACTTTTACCTACTTACTTACTAAGTGCAAAAGCAGTAAGTGGCTGTAGCATGAGGGGACCAGCTCCAGTTCCTTTTCCTATTGCCTTGCTTAGGAGCAGAGGCAGGAACATTATTAACTAAACTATGCATGTCTTTTTGATGGTGGGAGGAAACGGGAGCACCCGAAGAAAAAACTCACGCAGACACGGGGAGAATGTGCAAACTCCACACAAAAAGGACCTGGGATAGCCTGGGGCTCGAACACAGGACCTTCTTACTGTGAGGCAATAGTGCTAACTGCTGGGCTACTGTTGAGCATGTTTGTGACACTTCCTCTTTTACTGAGATTACAGGAACCGCAAGAATAAACATTGTATGCCAACTCCCCAAATACTGCCTTTGTTAAAAGCTTTTCAAAGAGCAAAAATCACAACTGATGAGTCTGCTAAAATCCAGCTCATTCCCATGGACTTAGCCTGGCAATACAAAGACAGCAAAATTCCCAAGCATCAAAGCAAAGCAGCAAAAAAACATATTCTTTTTATCAATTTGTTTGACTCTTTTATCATAAGAGTTTCCAGATCAATGCATTCTGGAGTGGTCTGCGGAGGCAGTAACATCTGAGCTGCAGAAAGGAAGAGACTTAATAAATTGATTAAGAGCGCTAGCTCTGTCCTGGGATAACCCCTCAACACCGTGGAGGTGGTGGGAGAAAGCAGGATGATGGCTAAGCTGTCGCCCATGATGGACAATGACTCTCACCCCATGCAGGACTACATTACTGTACTGGAGGGTTCCTTCAGTGACAGGTTGCTGCATTCAAGGTGTTTGAAGGAGCGTTTCCACAGGGCTTTCCTTCCTGAAGCTGTCAGACTATATAATCAGCACTGCTCCCCCAACAGACCAAATTTGCAAGATGAACAACTTGATTGCATACTATTTAGTTAACTTCTGAGTCTGTTTTTTTTCCACTCATACTGTAAATCCTGTTCAAATGTCCCCCTTGGTTAAATTGCTTTTATATATTTACGTATACCTTAGATTTTATGGCTCTCTGATTGTCCTTTCCACTTTGCTGCCGTAACACTGTAAATTTCCTCCTGTGTGACTAATAAAGGAATATCTTATCTCATCTTATCTTATCATTCTTTTACAATAATGCACAAAGCCGACACATCTAGGAGGTGTTTGGTGCAGTACTGATCCTCTACTTTGGCAGCTGTTGCCCTTGTGGGGTGACTGTCTCTGTTTGCTAAGTGCCTAGACTCACAAGGGCACTTCTAAAATGGTAGGTATGAAAGAGAAAAGCTTTATTGACTTCATTTTCAGCTCTTAGGATTTTTCCCGGTCGGTTCAGGAACTCATTTGGGATACCTCCTGGTTTCTTTCCCACTTTTCTGACCTATATGTTACTGTTTGTTTGCAAAATAATTACAAATGTTAAAATATGATTCCTAAAAATAATCCACTATTAAATATATTCCTTCACATTGAAAAGTGACTCACAGTCTGTTACTCTAAGGCCAATCTAACTTGACAGGGCAAAAAGAGACACCACTAGTCTTTAAAGGCAGCCTTCAGCCTTTGAGGGCTGAGATCAAAATAGCAATCGGAAACCACAACCACTTTCACTGGTTGTGCTCCACCCAGCTTTTCTGGGAAACTACAAGGGGAGAAAAGCAGTGAGGGAAATAGATATAATTCAAAAGATGGGCCAACAACCACTAACTAAGTGTCCATGAGCAACACATCCATCCCTCATTTGCTTTGTGAAGCAACAGTAAATGATCATGGCTGTACTGGACAGGTCAGTGTGAGGTGCGGTGCCTCCAAAGTTCACGTTTATGGAACTTTGACCTGCACTATGTGCTGACCTTTGAGTGTGAACCTGATGACAAGTTGGCCTAATGTTTTGGGCTCATATTAAAAATGATCAAGAAATTAATGTCTGTGTATCAGGATTCTCCGGAACTATATATTAATAAATTGGGTTTGTATAGCAACCATACTAAAAGAATTTGCATAGTGACATGTCAGGCTTAAAACACAGTTCAGATATCTGTGGCAAACACAATATTTGAGTGTGTAAAGGGAGCAATATAGCCTCTGCTAGGAGTTAGCATAGTATGCTGACATGTGCCGGAGATGCTTGGCATCTTTGGCAAGAGCAGGCAGGATTTAATACAGCAGCACTGTGTGTGCTGGAGTAGTTAAATATTGCACTTAGCAAACTGGCACGTATAATCTGAATCCCGCATTCAACAACAGTGTTGAATCTGTGACTGACTTGATCTGAATCACTCATTTAAGTTGACAAAACCACGTTTCTGTGTTAGGAATGAGGTTGTATGCAGTGGTGAAGTGGAGGGTAAGAGATGAATATTAACAAACAAAATTCACAGGCAGTCACAGAGAGTGTGAGAAAGTGTGAGTATCTATGTGTGGAGATCTGATTACTGTGAGCACCTCCATTATGCTCTCTGTCTGCTCACCAATAGCCACCAGGCGGCGAGTCAGTTCAATGGCTCGAGGCAGGTCTCCCATCTGGTAGACAGAGTAGCTGAGGTAGTCCAAGACCTCAGCTTTGGAGACTACAGCCTCCTCCCCAGCATCCAGCTGCCTGAGGGCCTGCTGCATCCATAGCACAGCATGGTAGTAGTCTGTTTCGGCGTAGGCTGTCTTTCCCATGTCGTAGCAGTCATCGACAGTCAGTAACGCGTTGGAGTGGACACCTTTTGGGGGAGTGAAATTGCTGCATTAGGTTGGCCTGATTATATCTGTCATCACTTTGTAGGACACAATTAGTTGCAAGATGGCAGATGGTTTACACGCCAAAGTCCCAATTGTATTTTCCCATTAAAAGAAAAACAATATATAAAGTCTCAGAAAATAGCTTCACATGGGGTTAAGTCACTACTGATTTTTTTTACAAGTCAAATACTTTGCTGTAGAAGCACTTATATGAATTTTGTAGCAGCAAAAGCAAAGTTACAAAAAAAAAATTTGCTGGTTGGCTGGGTGACGGTTCCCAACGCTAACACACTAACCACTGAGCTAACATAGACTAAATTACTTAAAAAGTAAATTTACTTTTATTAGCAGTCAATTGATGTTTGCTGCATGGTTTCTCCTCACTCTTCATGTATGAGGCACATTGAGGTAAGATCACAGATCACAGATAATAGAGATGCTTGAGTCTTGGGATAAACTTACATGTGCAAAAACATTGGAGGGCTTCAGTGAGATAACAGATACAGGTAGAGGCAAGCAGAGCATATGTCCACAGCATCTCCTCTGTCATTATTTGCACCCTCTGCTCCCTAAGTCTCTTACTTACACAGAATTTACTGACAAAAAGCATTACCTCTGTCTAGTTTTATTTCCTTTCTTCCTTTTCTTTATGTCTCTCCTTCTCTGTCCCTCAACATGATATCCGAATAACTTGGCAGTGGTGTGTGAGTCTGATGTCCTTCTGCTGCATCAGCAACACATCTGCAGAGGGTTAACCATTAGACACAGCTGAATACAGCTGAAAACTACAGTAAAACTAGGACGTGGGATTCACCGCAGCTGAAGGAACACCTGACTTTTGAAAAGAAAAAGTGAAGTCCTTGTTTGTTTAGTTTCAAGGTAATGTGAGTTAGGAAGTCCGTGGAAGGTTAAAGTTCATGACAAAAAGGAGGTGAATCAGTTCAACTGGAACTCAGAAGTTTATTCACAAAACATTTCGTCACTCAAACAGGTGACATCTTCAGTCTGAGCAGATTGCAAGCATGCCCCCCTTTATAAACAGTACGTCGATGCCACCTGTTTCATCACCAGTTTGAGTGACAGAACATTTTCCTAATAAACTTCTGAGTTCCAGTTGAACCGATTTACCTCTTTTTTGTGATTCCCTTACCTGGATTATTGAGCATGCATCAAGACGTTAAAGTTAATATGTTGGCGTCCACGAAACGGGCATGTCCAACTCAATTCTGCTGTCAGGCATCTGTCACTTATCCACAGCACACAATAATTATCTTGATGATTACCCAGCTAATAGAAATACTTAGTCAGTACACTCATCCTTTCGTGTATATTTAATCCCCTATTTAATGTATTCCCTCAGTGAGACACAGGTACATGCAACACATGCACACATAAATATAGACTCAATGGATACCCCACCCACCGTTACCTGGCAGTTTACCCTTGGAGAAACTCTCCGAATCCAGTCGGTACGTATCCTGCAGACGCATCAGGGCCTTGGCTGCACCCTTCTCGTCTTCCTCATCGGGAAAGGACTGTCTGTGTACTGACATGTTGGAAATGAAGCCTGGACAGAGAGATGCAGAGAGAGAAAGAGATTAAGACAGTAAGGGACAGAAAGAAAGACAGTGACGGATGGAGATAGAAACATAGAAACCAACAAGGGGCTGTCGTATATGATGAATAACTGCTCTGTGGACTTTTGTGGAATGTAGATGTTTTTTGGTGTTTTTTGGGGGGGTGCTGTTTTTTGGTCCATCCATCATTTTTGTTGCTGTGTTAAAAAAAATATTATAATAATAATTATCATTATTATTGTCATTATTATTACTATTATTATTTTCTGTATTTGTGTCTACTGTCTTTGTGTATGTGTCTGAAAGCACAATAAAAATAGACAGGGAAACAACAGTAAGAGAATATGTCAGTGCTATACAAATAAAACTGACTTGGTTTGATTTATTTGTGAAGATGCACAAAAATTACATCTTGATGTCTGAAGTCACTTCACAACCATGAAAAAATTAAAAAGTCCAATATCCATATGAACATGACACAGGATTAATATCACCAAGAAACATATAACATAGAAACATACATATTTTTCCCTACCTCTGTTCTGCTTTCCACTTTGCAGCTATGACACTGCAAATCTCCCCTCGTGGGACTCATAAAGGAATGAATATCTTGTCTTATCTTATAACAAGCCCTTTAGATCTCACACATTTTCCACATTCCTTGCATTCGATCATCAAACAGATGTTCCTGCATGCAATCTTCCTCATTAGGAGAACAAAATCTCTGCTTTTAAAGTGAAATTAGCAATTGGTCAAAAGCTGTCAAGAGGCAAAGGTTCTATGTGATATTTTGGCTTTCCTGAGTCACAACACGAGTAGTAAGTATATAAAGGGGATGCTGAGCGGAGATGACTTGAACAATTTGAACTCTTCCAACTCCCAAGATTTATGTGCTCAATAACATCAGGAATTGGCCTATTGAGATCTGTTACTTGTCTCCTGAAAGACTTGACACAGTCGCAGACCTTAAAAAAACTAAACAAACTGATATCTACAGTTGAGAAAAGCCAGATGTTGGTAAAAGTTCTGAGCATCAGCTACTCTTGGATAAGGTTATTTTTTTATCGCTGCTGTTATGATTTCTTGCATTCATTTACATTACTGATTTATGAAAGTCAGTATCTTAGTAGGAATTGACCGACTTAAACTGACCCTTAAAACAGGATCTAATGGGAAGATTGGAGTTCAACAGTGGGGCAATGGAAGGTCAGTCTGCAATATGGATTCTTCCTTTCAAACCCCATCCCATCCAAACAGACACAAACACAAATACAGAAATAGAAAGCCACGTCTATAAACTAACTTTGACTTTTGACACCAGACATCTAAACAGAAATCTATATCCACACCCACTAAGACAGACATGCACTGGCACGTACACAAACTCACTTGTGTGTGAAAGGACGCACGGTTCAGATCTTATGAACCCACACAAGGACACAGGTGTGCATGCCTACATACATAAGACAGGCGTTTATAGTCCACAGTCACAGATTTGCAGAGGTATTTGCAAGCAGATACGGACATTCATGGGGGCATGCATACACATGTTTTGTAGAGGAAACCAAGCACAGCTGGACATAAGGTTGCACCATGACATGCACACAGCTGCACATGGAAAAGCACTTCCACACACATACAAATATAGTATGTACCAACACACTTTCATATGTATTCACACACACACACACACGCACGCGCACGTGCACAGGCACACACCTGATGACCAAGGATGCTGGAGGACACGGCTGATTGACTAAGACAAAATGCAAAGTCAACATGACAGCAGATGCACTTTTCTATACATAAAGCATATACATAAACTAAATCTCCAGACTCAGGTTAAGGAATAAATACTGACCTGACTCTATCCCCATCCATAAAGGTAAAAAAGAGCCAAAGCTGGGAATGCCAGCGTAGGTGTTATTAAAGGATAGCAACACGGTTCTAGAAATGGCACCACAGTGACAAGTCTACCCCCTACCATCAGCAGGATCCTGAAGCACCAGGCTCTCTAGTTCCGACCATTCTGTGTTGAGTCTCTTCATCAACTTGTAAGCGTTGACAGGGTGAGCCAAGTATCCTTCAGGGTCAGCGGTTGACTCTCTGGTCAGGACATCCAATTTGTTGGCCCAGCTGAAAGAAAAGAAGACAAAACAAAGGATTGTTACCACATGTCAATGCCATGAAAACACAGATGTCAGCCTTTTTACTCTTAAAAGACCCAACTTTTATGGCCTTTTAGCTCTGACTAAGTATTTCTATTCTCTCAGATGTAAAACGTTTCAGAGGATGGTCTACTAGCTAACTGGATGACAGACACTTGAGTTTTGTGAAAAACATATATAAGACAGAGAGCCATTCATCAAAGATAATACAGGGACAAACTGGTAAATGACCAGAGTTGTGCTGAGCCACAGCACATGTGGACGAGGCGACAGGTGATTGCAGACTATAAATCTAAACCCACTGTGGCTGTCAACATCACTGCCTCTTATGGATGAGCTTGACCTTTTTCCTCATTTGAAGCTCACAACTTCGACCTAGTGAGAGCAGTACAGTGCCCAATCGATGAAGTCAACCTACAGTTGACAGAGGCTGATGTGAGTAAAACGTTCAAAAGGGGTTAAGGCTCGGAAAGCGGCTGGCCCAGATGACATCCCTTCTTATACCCTCAAGGCGTGTTACACTCAGTTATCTCAAGTTTTAGCGACATTTTTAACCTGTCTCAGTCATTGTGTGTGGTTCCACTTTGTATTAAGAAAACCATCATTTTCCCTCTACCGAAAAAAATCCTGTCTCTTGGTTTAATGATTACCTACTTGTTGCTTTGACCTGTTATTATGAAGTGCCTGGAAAGATTGGCTATATTCCTTCATTCATTCATTCATTGTCAACCACTTGTCCGATGTCGGATCACAGATCTGCCGCAGTCTATCCCAGCGCTTATTGGGCAGAAAGCAGATTGGTCATATCACATATAAAATATGACATTCCTGTTACCCATGACCCAGTACAGTTTGCCTGATGCTTCCAATGCTCTGCAGATGACACTATCTCGCTTATTCTGCATACTCCTTGAGTACATCTTGAAAATAAATAGAACTATGTCAGAATGTTGATTTTAAATTACAGTTCTACTTTTAATACAATCGTACCACCTAAACTGGCGTTGAAACTCAGTGTTCTTCTTCTGGGCAACTCTATCTGTGAATGGCTATTTGATATCCTGACAGGCAGGCTCCAGACTGTAAGAAAACATACTCATCCATATCAGTTCTTAGGACTGGTGTACCTCAGGGCAGCTGTCTCAGTGCTCTATTGTGCAGTCTTTTTACACATGACTATGTCGCCAAATATGACCGCAGCATCATTACATTTGCAGATGACACCAAAGTGATAGGACTAATAAATGACATTGATGAGAGAGACTCTAGGAGGGAAGTGGAGGATTTAACTACGTGGTGCCATGATAACAACCTCTCTAAATGTCAATATGGCAAAAGTAATCCATCAATGGTCATCTGCTGAAATTGTGGAGAGTGTTAGATTTCTCGGTTTACACATCACAGACATCCTCACATGGTATTTCAACAGCAATTGCATCCTCGTGAAGGCGTGTTAGAGTCAGTATTTCCAGAGGTGTCTGAGGAGTTCTTTTAACTTTTATCGCAGTACCATTGAAATTGTTTTAATAGGCTCTATGACAGTGTGGTTTAGCAACCTGACTACTCAGGACTTCAGACTGGTTCATCTGACTGTAAAGACAACGGTAATGGAACTGGCATGGGATCGAACTATCTGAACTTCATAATATTTACACCACTTGCTGCAAAAGGATAGCCCATAACATCATTAAAGGTCACCAGCCACCCTGCTCATTCCCTTTACTCACTCCTTCCATCTAAAATAGGTTAACAGAGCATCAAGGCACACACCACCCATCTCAGCAAGTTCCGTTCCACAGGCGGTCTGGTAGCTGAACCGCTAATGCACTCATATGCGTGTTGCATGGTTGCATTATTGTGTATTTCCACATGTCCTGTATATAATGCATGAATTAATGTGTGCATAGTCTATCTAGGTCTATAGTGTTGTTGTGATATGTCTTCTTTTGGGAAGGGGGTGTTCTTGAGGTTTTTGAAGGTAGAGAGAGAGAGCCGTGGCAGAATTTAATTGTATTCCAATAGACATGATTATAAAGTTGAACTTTGAACAATCTAAGACAGCAACAACTGGCAGATTAAAACAATTTCTAAAAAACAGGAAGTACTACTAATGTGGGGAGGAGGTATGATAAATTCATGAAAGAGGACTTGAATAATTGTTAACCAAGATTGTTAAAGCATCACCTGTTTTAATGAGTGATCCCTGCAAGGATCCCCTGTCTTTGTTTAATAATCAACTAAGAAGTACTTGGTGGATTTTTAGACCGCCAGTGAGTTTCAGAAACTCGCCAGAACAGGGATAATTACAAGGTTTTCAAGGTGATGCCAATGACAACTCATCTTCAGCCCAACAGCCCAACACTTTCAAAAGACGTAATCACCACAACCATAGACCCACTTGACTGAAAGCAACCAGTTAAAATGGTAACTAGTTAAATCAGAATACCTGCAGGATAACAGTTAAGTTGTTGGTGCAGTCAAACAGTCTCCAGCTCTGACACGCTGCTGGGGGTTTAGTCCAATCCCATTCCAGCTCATTTGTAAACAGTGTCTTGGAGTCAATCAAGGACTCTGCTATTTTACCTACCCTCATCTCGGTTGCGCCTACATTAGCTAACCCTTTACTGGTTGTATTTGAAACTTTTTTGACTAGAATTGTTGATACCGGGTGAAAAAAAAGGTGTATCTCCTGCGATATTTGACAATTTTACATTTTGGGAGTAGTTGACGACTACTTAAGTGGAGTTGTTGTGAATGGCCATGTATGAACACAGGCACAGGGTGAGGACTGTGTTCAAACAACTGAACACATACTGTCCATGGAAAGCCAAGGAAATTGAGCAATAGGTTTCTAAGAACAAACCTTTTGACAGCAGATAGTTTTGACTCCTCTGCTTTTATGTACTCCTTCAGGGACTGGACAAGTTCCTTCTCTGTGAAGATCAGATCTGTCATCTGGCCTGCAAACACAGAAAGAGTGAGAGAGCAGGAGAGATCTTAAAAACCATGTCTATTCATAAAACATTCAATCAATTCTCCTTCAAAAGAAGATGATCATCTTCAAGACACTGTCAAACACTCAAAAGCCGAGAGAGAGAGAGAGAGAGAGAGAGAGAGAGAGAGAGAGAGAGAGAGAGAGAGAGAGAGAGAGAGAGAGAGAGAGAGAGAGAGAGATTTTGAACACTAGTCCAGCAGCAGTTCCTGGACAGCATCAATCAGTCTAACAAGATAGTATGGTCCTGGTGTGTTCCTCTTCACTACAGAAAGAACATTTTGCGGCCTCTGACATTGTATACACAGTGTGTACTCAAACACCTCAACTCTCAATTTGAATGTCAGTTTCAGTTCCTCACTCCCATTGTTAAGAACCACATGGACAGGTCATCTGTGTGAGTCTCAGTTCCTCACTCCTGTTATTGAGAACCATGTGAACAAGTAGTCTGTGTGAAACCACATGCTGCAGCTGGAGCGATTTACACGCTGACAGCATTTCTTCATCATGGCAACAGTCTCGCTGAATCTTAACAATTCCCTGACCAGTATGTCGTTGCTAATAAACAGGGACGCATCAGATAGCAGTAGCAGTGGTAAGAGGCATTACTGACACAAAGAGTCAATACAAAACAATGCCATTAGCAGCCACCTTCTAAACCTTTTTAACTTCATCCAGAAAAAGGACCATAGTGCAATTCATTCAAACTGCAAACTTTATACTACTGGGACGAACAACTTCAGCTACAGCCAAAGAAGTCTTGCACAGTTGATGGTGACATCTTAATACCAAGCTACCTGGTTAGCTTTGTGAATTTCGTAACTGCTGCCGTGGTGCCAACCAGCGAAATGTCACCCAGTAGCAACACATTTCCCACAAAAACTCCCTACAACCCCTAAAAAAAACCTCCTATAGACACGCAAAATAGTGAATACTCAACAACAGTTTGTCCCAAAGACACCTAACAACTATGGTGTGCTGTATATCTGTTCTTTGTGGGATGAAACAGGAGTAACCAACATGGAGCAGATGCTAACTAGACACAGATGGGCTAAATTAAGTTAGCAACCTGTTGCCGTAGGGCCACAGTGAAAAATACTAAGCCACCAAACCACCAATCCAGGCTGTTTAAATGTTTACGCATTACTTACTTGCTGGATATCCACCGATAGAGAAAGAGAACAAGAAAGTTTTGGTATGAGTCATGTGCGAATTAGCAGACCCATAAAAAAATCTATTTCTAGTTAAACTACTTTGCAAAAAACCAAAAGCAAATAAACAAACAAAAAAAACACTTATCCCATAAACTCTGAAACTCAAATTGAATAGCATTACTCAGCACACCACACTGGGGCTACCCTGGAGGAGCCTTTGAGGTGAGGATATGGAGTCAAATGGTGAATGGCTTTATTTTCTAGTTTACTGCCGCGGTAGCTTTCACAGTAGCCAGTTCAGTAGAAATTCTTCGGGTGATAGGCAAGATAATGAACCCCTAACTGCTCCCTTGGTGGCGTGGCTGCTCACTGGTCCTATACAGTAGCATTGGTTGAATACAGAGAACAAATGGCGCTGTATCCATATACACTGATAAATAAATATAGCAAACAAACTGTGTCCCACCCAGTTGTTGACATAGGGGAGGAGCTGCTGAGAAAAACTGATGTTTTGTTTGTTTGTGTTTGCTTTATAATTTAATGTTTGTTTCTTTGGCTGGACCACCGGATGGGGCCAGTCCTACAAACACGCTAATTGACTGAGTGAGTGATCATTTTGACCTGATTGGGCCGCTGGATCACATGGATCACATGATCGATATCACTGGTAAACACAGAACTTGGAGTTTCCCTATTAGAATCAGAGCACACTCCACATTTATCACATGCAAATGAATGGACTATCATGCCGCTTTGTAGAGAGAGGTGTAAAAACAAGGTCCAAACAGTGAAACGCCAAACTGTGTGTTGGCTCTACCATATTAATAAACCAGCTGATTTCAGACTTAGACCTACCAGACCTAGTTGGGGAGTGGTGTTGACTAAGAAGATGCTGTCGTAGTCCAGGGGTGGAGCAAATAAACAGTTTGGACTTTTCCTTTCCGCCATAAAGTAAAAGTCCAAACTGTGTATTTGTGTGATTTCACCATAATCTAGTCAAGACCACTCCTCAACTAGGTCTGGTAGGTCTTGGTCTGAAACGAGCTGATTATCAATATGGTGGAACAAATACACGGTTTGGACTTTTACCTTCTGGACCTGGTTTTTACACCTCTGCTCGTGGACACTACGGAAACAAATATGAATGGAAGACTTGGCTGCGGTCGCCACATCTAGTTATGTACTGTAACAGTCCAGCATAGAGAAGAGTAGGCGAGAAAACGGCTTTCAATGTGCTGAGAGGAACGAGGGACAGTGGACAGTTACAGCACCCCAAACAACAATCCCAATGATCAAACTGGGCAAATTCACAAAATGATAATACACCAATAGTACATCTGTGCTTCGGTGCTATGTAAACATGTTAGGTAATATGTAAAAATTAGGTATAGAATTGGCTCCTCTCTATGCAAATGACCCTCACTGCAAAACCCCAGCACTAATAGCCACATGTGTTTAGAGGGGAAATGATTAGCGTCTCCACAGTTGGTGGTCACTGTCACTCAGATATCAACCTGCCAGGTGTGCCCCTGAGATGATAATTTGCAGGAGAAGATCAAGTTTTGAGACCAAAATCATTCACGGAGACAAGTTGCCGGGTCAAAACAATTCCCGCTCTACTTGGTGACAGCACGTGTGACATTGAACCCGCCTACTCTGTTCTTGACACAAAGTCACCATTTGCCACATGAATAATTCCAATCAGACTCAAAACAAAGACAAGTTGGCTGCAAAACTTTATAGGTATGTTTGCCATGACTTTTGTGAATTGGACCTTGAGACGGGTCAGATGGTGGCGGCAAGTGATGTGCAAATCACGATGCTACCAGCAACCGTAAGGCATTCTTTGTCACTTTGAATGTAAACACATAGTGTGAGTCTTCCAGAAAGGAGACATCTGCAAGTAGAAACAGATCAATGACAAGGGGAGCTCAATGATTTAATAGATATACTTCCAATTACATTAAGTTCTCTTTCAAATCATAAAGCCCAAGATATGAGTGGAATGTATTTATTCTTGGATTTGCAAAAATAAACGTGTTGGTAGTTTTTGGGATGTTTTTATGCAGATTTGCCAGATAAAAAAAGCTAATGAGCATACGCAACAGGAATGTTGAACCACAATGCATTCAAAGTAAAACATCTACTTTCGCCATGCCAGGCCACGCAGCCCTGCGGTTATCATCCAGAATTAACCAGGGCCTAAGTATGCAATAAAAGGTTTCCAGATTTTATAAGACTGAACATGTTCCTCCCTTCAATGGAAGCTGAGAGCTTCAAGAGGCAGGAACTGTTAACACACTACGAACCTACAGTGCAATGTTAGGGGGCTTCTCCGACACACGCCTTAATAAAATGCACCTCCTGGCAAAGAAGAGGAGAATTTTCGGCTGTTTTGATTAATTTGGAGGAATATTATGGGTGAACGTTCGCTGTTTGAGCTATTATGTCACTGATTTCTTAAGGAAGATCTTTCCAGATTTTGTGACTATATACACATTCTAGTACACAGTGAAGAGTCTGCAGTCTTGCACTTGTTATAAAACTTTGATAGGTTGAGGCACATGTCATCTCACTGTTTTGATTGTAGCCATATTGTATTTCACTGTTCCAGAGAGTGACCTCCATCCATCCATTGTCAACCGATTATCTGAAACCGGGTCACATGGGAACTGGAACCTATCTCAGTGCTCATTGGACGAAAGGTGGGGATACACCCTGTACAGGTTGCCAGTCCAACACAGGGCAGAGCAGTTAGGGGAACAGTATCTTGCTCAAGGACACCTCAACACACTTCTCTGCAGGTGCGGGGATCGAACCTTCAACCTTCCGATTGCCAGACGACCGCTCCACCAACTGAGCCATGCCGCCCCATTCGGAGAGTGACCTATAGAATTGAACCACTAATCTGCTTGCGTCCTCGCTATCACTGAATACTTGCTCTAAAGAGGAGATTGCACCGCAGTATTGAGACTGCTTGAGAGTTGATGCACCATAGTGTCATAGCTATAAGTACCTAAAAAATGGAAGGCCAGGATTTTATGCTTACCTTTTAACTGATCAAAAGTCAAGATTGAAATGGGGACCGCGGTAGCTCAGCAGTAGAGTATGCGCTTCAGGAACAGACCAGCTAGAGTTCAAACCCAGTCAGGAAGGTCATCTGGCCTTAATACCCCAAACTCCACCTCCACAATGTGCGGATTAATCATGCAATATAAAATGGACCTCACAAAAGACACGACGGGACTGTTTTCTACAATGTCTCCCAGGGTCTCAATGCCACACAGAAAGTGCTCCGATGGAGACCAGGGGTGAAATCTGGGTTAGAGCATTGGGGCAACAGTGAGGATGTATTGTTGTCCAAGCCTTCTATTTCTCTAGTTAGCTTCCCAAAAAAGTATTTAAATATTATTGTTTTTATTGTTATTTTACAAGGGTATTTTCTAAAAGTAAGTTGTTGCCCTTTACAGCTAAACTGACCCACTTCCTGGAGGTTTATAATACATTTTTCAGAGGTATAGGAGATACCAGGTCTCATTCAGAATCAAGCCACATCGACTCTGACTCTTCTTGAAAGCAATCTCAAATATATCTGGAAAGACATGAGAGCTGGTACAGTTTAATGTTAGGAACATTTAAACCACTCTTCTCCAGCGGGGGTTGTAGGCAGGTCCGTTTTAGTCTCAAACTTCTGTTTAGCTATAGGATGGCTAGAGGGATCATTGTTCACCTCTGGTAGGGATGTACGTAGGTGATGATAATATAGGGACCATTTGAAATGAATATATAATAAGTGTGGTAGAATATCCACTTTAAATAGGTTTGCCCTCACCAGCAATGGCAAAAGGAGACTGGACCAATGGGTGGGATCCCATTCGTCCCAGGATTTAATATCCCAGATTAAAGGAATAAAACTGGCCATATGTAAATCCGATGAAGAGGGGCTAATATGGACACCTAAATAAGCCAATCCTGATAATGATCATGGAAATGAAAAAGCATCAACAGCTGCTAGACTAGAAAAGTGCTGTATAAAAATGAGTCCATTTACCATATACACAAGGGTCCTGCATGGAAAGGGGCATTGCCTCAGATTTTGAGTACATAATTTGTGTAAATGCAATCACAACCTTTTTTTACTCAAGTGTAGCTTTAGTGCAGCTTGCCATGTGCTACTTCAGTACACTTTAACAGCAAATATTAACATAGAAAATTACAGATGAATATTTAATATCCAGTAATTCACATTATATAGAAATTACCACTTCTGTGTAACAAATTGACCACAATTTCAAACATAGACCATACTCGGTTCATCCATATTCTAGGTTTTCACCTAGCCTTGTTTGAATCTCATCTGACTATACTGTAACAGTCATTCCTTTACCTGTTGGCTGCTTTTCCCGACGCTTCCTCCCTTTAAAAGCCTTAGTGAGGGTCAGGAAAAATGCTTGTATTCATAAGTTGAAATTTCTTATCTCGTGTATGTTTTAGAAAGTTTAGGCATTGATCCAAAGTGTCCTGCAATGACCTGCCAAGAGTCGAATAAGCTTAAGCTCCAGCAGTGCAACCTTTATTAGCAAACAAAGGTAAGAAATACACACTCTTGTTGGTACACGTTCAGACAGCATTGACACCTTCTTAAGCTGCACGGTATGTTAATAATCGATGGGATTCCCTTAAATCAAATGTTGTCTTTTTTAATTCTCCAGACATTATAAAGTACGACAGCATTCCACAGTTGACTTCAAATATGGATATTCTTCACAGTATTGTATGAGAAAATGTATAACTACCTATAGAGGAGAAGATGTCCGCCTGTGCAGTCCGACAGCAGCAGAACAGAACCAAGGGGACTATGGACAGCAGAGTTCTCATTCTGCCTCTTGGAATCACCTGTAATCATGACCATAGAAGAAGAAGAAGCTTTATTCATTTATCACTGTATACACAGACACGGGGAGAACGTGTAAACGCCACACAGAATCAACCTGGGGTGGGATTCGAACCTGGGACCTTCTTTCTGTATAACAGTGCTAACCGCTGCACCACTGTGCTGACCATAATCACATCAGGCAAACAACAGTTACAATCTTTAATATTTAAATTCCAACAAATTTCCTTTTCGATACCTTCTATCACTTAGTGAATTCATTAATATCCAAAAGGGAACTTTAAATCAGATACTTTAAATTTCATAGGAAATGTGTCAGAGCTCATGAGAGGACTTCAAAACATGGCCTCAATCTAGGCCAAATTGAATTGGTCTGTCTAAAAGAAGTCTTGGACACATCATGACAGATGACACCTTTCATTAGACAGTACATATGTTAATAAACATGAACTGACGTCAATAAATATATGTACTTCTGTTTAACAAAGGGGTTCGGATTGTACCGTGATTTACAAGGTACATTCAGACCTCATAACCTTACGGAAGGTCACATGATCTAAGTCGCATGATGATGTCATCAATGAGACGTCTCTTGCAAGGCTGGTGATTGACAGTATTCTTCGCTTTGATGCGGGCAAGTAAATCTGACATACTTTTCAAATGCTATTACATATATATGATCCCATTTTAAAATGAACTGCATGCAGCTGAGAAGATCTTAAGATGGCAGGGTTGAATGTGTGTTCTCTTGCTCCATTAGCTCTGTCTAACAGCATTAGACTGGATGTTCATAGTTTCCAGGGCAATCTCCCTCTAAATGGGTCATAAGTCACCTGCTGAGAGGCACCTTTTTCATTTCTACCACTCTCTCCAATCCTCACATCCCTGGAACGAGGAGGGGACTCTCACTGCTCACTGCCAAACTGCAAGCACATCCGAAGCCAACTCCGCTTTTTATTTCTTTTTTTAAACTTGGCATCCTTTGTCCTACTGAAAGCACAACTGTGTGGCTGTGATATTACTTAGCACATTCACAATGTGCTTTAGTCAGCTTTTGGTTAGGGCTGGGCAACATGGACAAAATCAAATATGATATTTTTGACCGAATACCTCGATATTTATATTTTAATGATATTGTAGAGAAGATAATTGGGGCTGTCACAAAATATGTAAATAAGATTTCTGATAGATAATCATTTGCAATGTGGACATAATGTCCAAACAGGCAGAGGAAGATAGTATAACAGCTAGAACAGTCTAATAAGTTGAGAAAACTACATCTCTTTACTATCATGGAACTTTTAAAACCAGGAAAAGACAACACTTAATATCACACAATATTATGATGTCCAAAATCCCAGATGACCTCAAGTCTCATATCATGATATCGATATACACAAAGATCCGTTTTACATGACACGATAAGTCCCCACGTCATGGGGATGGACACGGACATAGATGGAGCTTGGTGGATTAAGGCCGGATGCCTTTCCTGACACCCCACAGAGGACTAAAAACCACTGCCTCTGGCTCATCAGTTCCCAAAGTCCGAGACTCTACCCACTGATCTACCCCGGCACCATCTCCCCCGTCAATATCACATCATGATATGGATAGAATATCAATACATTACCCAGCCCTACTTTCTGCTGGCTTTGTGAAACTGCCCATGTGAAAGGTCAAACCGTCATTCACTTCAGAAGGAACTGAAACTGCTTAGTTGGCCAACAGCTCAAGCTTGGACATGATGGTGCATAAGATCAGATGCAACAACATAAAGAAGGATAAAAACACATGCACGTTCAGAGAAAATGATCAGATACGTTTGCATATAAAAGGTCACGGTATACCTTTGAACCAAGACATTGCATTTGACTGATTATCATGTCCTGCCTTCATCCTTGCATCTGCTCCCCCTCTCAGAGGAAACAAGGGGAAAAAGGAGAGTGTTTTCCCATCAGAGAGTCCAAAACATTACACTGACTCATACTCATTTTAATATTTCAGTGCTAAGCTTCTTGTCTTTGCCCTGGTCCATAGAGAAATTACGCTTGCCACCTGGAGAGCAACCTTGTTCCATTCACAGTGTAATACTGACCCGGGCTTTAGAATAGGTCATATGTTCCACAGACGTTTCAGACACAAAACATTTGTGCGGCTTATAAGATGTATAATTAGCCTCCAGTACTTTATGATTGGATTTATTCAACATTTTCCCACACCCCTTAGCTATCCCATTTGACCCACAAACCAAAGGGAAGTGAAGAATTCCTTTTAAACGGCCACATTGCCTTCAAATATACTTTTCTAATTCAATGGTCGCACCCAAAGAAAGGAGCATGGGCTGCATAGTGGAGGTACGTCTCATACATGGATTACAGCTCAGTTAGATCATTTCCTGGTAGGAATCTTCTTTTCACAATCCAACAGTAGGACTTGGAATCTGATGTTAGAAGAGGGGTGGGACAAAATACCCATGCTGGAACATATTATTATATTTCCTATTGCGATAACTATCAAGACGCTGCTGCCAAATGTCCATATCTTTATTCCATGTTTTTTTTTTCCTCGCTGTGATTATTTTTCCCTACTATATTGATAAGAATCAAATTCAGGGAACAGTAATGTCAATCCAGAAGTTTAGAGAAAAGAATGAGGTCCACTTTTGGGGGGCGGCATAGCTCAGTGGGTAGAGCTATGGCAATCGGAAGGTTGCAGGATCGATCCCCGGTCCTGCATACAGCATGTCGAGGTGTCTGTAGTAAGACACTTAACCTCTAACTGCTCCCTGAGCGTCATATATTGGCAGCTCACTGCTCCTATACAATAGGTCAGGTCAAAAATGTAGAGAAATCCAAATTTCCCCTTGTGGGACTGATAAGGGGAATCATTATTATTATTATTATTATTATTATTATTATTACTTTTACACGTCACTGTTGGTCCACTGAGCTACTACATCCTCCAATCGGAAGTTGAGAGAACAGAATGAGGAAACGAATTGCCAGGGAATTTTATTTCACATTGGAATTATGGCACATGTGGAGAAGTTGCAGTCAGTGGGTGTGTGTCTATGTGTGTGTGTTTAAGAGGGAAAAAGTTAAAACTCTATAAACTTTGTTGAATATTGTTTCATCTCAGTGGTCAAATTTTGTGAAACTCAAACTAAATACATATTTTCAGCTTTTAAACCGTTTTTAGGGGCCGTTTTGTCTTCAGTGGCATATATTGTAATGTATTGTAGAGAAACACACTGCACATGTGTATATATAGAAGAAGAGAAAAGGAAAAACAACCTTGTAAGACATTCTTGCCCTGTTAGTCGTACTAGGTGTGTGAAGATTGAAGCAACACAAAATGCCCTCTTCATGAAAATAAATTTTAAAAAACAAAAACAATATTCTACATTCAAAACAACAGGAGCTAGACTGTGGTATTCTTATTGGTTTTGTCTGATTTCCTATGAACCAGGAACTTGGCTCACACTCAGTCCTCAGCAAACTGAGCAGCCAAAGCAGCGAACCAATATCTACTGAAGGCATCCAAAAATGACTGCTGTTGGCAAATGCACTATGCATCTGCTGCCTTCAATAAGACTCTGCCCTACTTGCTTTAATCTGTGGTCATTATTCGCATCCCTGAGCGAGAAGTCGGGACTCCAGAATCCCCCGTGACCTGTCGGACCATCAAGAGACGGAAAAAAACAAAACACGCATCCAATGAAGATGGTTGGATGCAGCGTGCCTACTTACAGCAAGGTGAAGAGCCTTGTGGGGTCAATTATCTCTGCCTGTGAATATCCCATGACTAATAACGCCAAAACCCTCTCCTGGAGGTAGGGTGTGTCAGAGTGTAATTCAGGGAGGCGAACGTCAATTGTCCGCCTTCTCCCTCTGAATACTGTCTGCATTTGTCTCACCGCATCATTTCTGCGACTGCGTGTTGCTGCCAACCAAGCTGCACATTCACACGCAAAACCCACGCACACATCAACACGCACACAGATTCGGTTATATTCAGATACACTCTCCATATAAGCCACTCTTTGTGCAGACAAAATCCTATTCACGGGGGACCGTTCTCTGTGGGCACCAGCATTTAGATTCAAATCATACTCAGGCGATCTTTTAGGGAGACGTAAATGTCTAAATTGGTAGTTTCAGTAATGATATAGTCAAGATTGCTCTATGAAAAACCTCAGTGATCAGGCACTGAGCTCTGTGTTAATCCTGGGCTTTTTTCTGCTCGTGTCTACGGAGGGAAAGCCAGATGCACAAACCTACAAGGGGACGATATCCATCGATGTTGAGAACATGTGTTCGGAGATCAGCGCATGTAGTTTGGAAAGAGACATTTTTTCGCTATAAACATTTCAGGAGAAAATCTGACTCATCACCCGTCAGCATCTCCATTTATTTGTCCAGCTGTAAAACAGAACGATGGAGCAATAACATTGAAGCAGAAAGCAGAGGAGGATCGGTAGAAAAGAATAAACATTTGATCAGCTTTAAGATTAATAACATATTATTAAGGCTAGTGGAGCGAGAACATTCAGCGGTGTGCCCGTACTGCAGGGTAAGCAACATAAGAGTTTTATGCCTTGTAAAACCCACCAGACTGATACTGCTAAGCATGAATATGCATATTGGACACGCAAAAAATGGAGTCTCACACTTGAACATGCAGGCTAACTCCCATTCCACTAAAGGTTTACTATCCATCAAAGTTCCTCCTTACCAAGAGCACTGTACTAAATGAACTGTAAAAGAAATGTAAATGCTTAAAATAGCTTTTGCCCATAAAAATACTGATAGATCCAGGTCACCTATCCATCACAGGGCTCGAGCAGTTAAGGTTTCAGTGTCTTGCTCGAGGACTCTTTGACAAGTTTCTGCTAAGGCCAGGGATCGAACTACCGATCTTCCAATGACTAGAAAGAAAGAAAGAAAGGAAAGGATTCCCTTATCAGTCCCGCAAGGGGAAATTTGGATTTCTCTGCATTTTTGACCCAACCTATCGTATAGGAGCAGTGAGCTGCCAACATCTGGCGCTCGGGGAGCAGTTAGGGGTTCAGAGTCTTGCTCAAGGACACCTCGACATGCTGTATGCAGGACCGGGGATCGAACCTGTAACCTTCCGATTGCCATACAACTGCTCTACCTCCTGAGCTATGCTTAAAGATATAGATCTGTATTTCTGGATTACATGCAGTTAGTGCAAAGTTTGCCTATTGCTCATCCATTGGCGAGTTCATCTATTTAAAAAATAATAACCCATGTAAAATGTCTCAGATGGAGGAATTTGGCTTGTTTGTGGAATCTAGATGCTTTAAAAAGAGCAAATAGGCAGACAGCCATGCCAATGGAATTTACCAAAAAATGGCAAAAATAGAGTAGAGTTTTGAGATGGTCTTACAAGATGAAGTGAGTACCTGTGATTTACCATCCCACATTCCCATAGCGCAATACCGTAGTAAAGCTTTGCTTGACTTGTTGGTCCTGCAGGTAGGTCTTGGGCAGGAAACGAGGCCAAATCCAAATCAAATGTATTCCTGAGTCCTACACTTAACAACAGTCTGACAGGTCATCACGCAGAAAAATGACCACTGAGTGAAAAGATGACAGATCCAGGATCATCATTTTGGAGAAAGAGATATCCAGCTGTTCAGCATTTCCCCAGGTCCTACATTCCTAAAGAGTTAGCTTTATTGCTTATAGCGCCAACAGCAAACACATCTCTGCTCTCGCTGAGAGAGCTGTACCAAAACGGGAATGCACATTTGAAAATAAACAGTCTTCCAGCAAGAAGCAGCCCACAACCCATTAAACTCAGTCATTTCTGACCTTTCTTTAACATTTGAGGACAACTAAAGCAGTTTTGCATGTTGTTGTTGGCATTTTTCATTCCCGGAAGGAAAGTTCTGACACTTCAAGCCTCTTTCTGGGGTCCTGACCCTTATCAATCAATATTTTCCATGACGATTCACTCAGACATGTCTATGTCTCTATTACACTGAGAAGGAGGTTTTGAATGGGATCCAAACCAGCTATCTTTCTAAGCCTACCAAAGTGGATCGACGCGTCTATAATGTCAGTGATGTGACAGAAAGGTCCTATGGTCTCTCTCTCTGAGCCTGCCTGGGACTTGTTCTCCACGATCCAAGAGCCTGAGTGAGATTCACACCAATCATCCCTTGGTGGATGCTGTGTGTGGGAGGGAAGGTAGGAGAGTTCTGTCTCACTGAGAAAGTGGGAAAAGTTGACTCAACAAGATTAATCTTGGTGATCTGTCTTGAGCTGTCCCTGCTTTTTATGGAGCTCCAGTTAATATCAGTTTCATGGAACAAAGTTTAAACAGCCGCTTTGAGTGGGTCACGTTGGAGCCAATTTAGGGGGAAGTCATCCAGTTCACTTAGGGTGTCTTTTATTATCTGGGGACAACGGGACAGAGCAAAAGTGTATAATCCAGGTCAAAGCACAAGATATTAAACTGGAGAGAAATATCGTTTGAAGCTTCATATTTCCCCTGTTAACAGTACCTCTGTGAAGCTGGCACCCCTTATAATCAGAGCATGATTGAATTTATTTATTTTTTTGCAGCGTTTGTGCTGATTTATGCCACAAGAGAAATTATGCACATTTTTAAGACTGTGACATCACCCTGCACCCCATTATCATCCAAATTGTTCAAAATTGGTAGAAGTCAAACAACATTGAACCAAAAGAATATCATCAACCTGCTGCCCATGATCATTCAAATGGTTTAGGAGTTGCTGTTGATAGTTTGCACTTGATATGTGCAATTGGATGTTCTCCCTGAAGAGATATCATGATGTTGTTTAGTTGAGTTTTTTTCATAGACTGATCACTGTTGACTGAGAATGCAAGACTGAACCCAAGGTGCTGACACACATGCACTCCAGGCACTGTTAAAGTTCAACAAGGTTTCATTGCCAGGCCTGACGAGGAGCTGGTAGAGCTTGGTGCAGACAGGGAATGCTGGGTCCAGGATAAGGGCACACAGGGGAAGGGGACTTTGACTAAACTTGGAAACAGGAAGACAATTGGGATTCTACAGAGACAGACCAAGGATCGGGGACAGGGGCGGGACAGGGCAGATGGAGCTCGGGGGATTACGGCTCGATGCCCTTCCTGGCTCCCAACGGCGGATTCAAACCCGCTACCTCATCAATCCCTGAAGCAAATATGCTAGCCACTGAGCCACCAAGGCCCCTGAGAGAGGAAATCAATGAAACTCGAGCAACACATGTTAAAAAGGCTGGACGTTTAGAAATGACTGTATAGACACCACAATCTGGAAAGGTGGATGTAGCAAGGCTGGGAATATAAAAAAAAAAACTTCTGTCACTGTACATACACATCATGAAATTTGTTCACTGCATTTAATCCATCCTATTATATTGGAGCAGTGAGTAGCTACAGCACTCACTGATCTTCTGCAGTAGGCTCCATAGTGTCCGAGGGCTCCCTGGTGAGAATGTAATAATTCCTTAGTATGAAGGATTCTTAGTTTAGTTGCAAGCCGACTGAAAATTCATACAGTGGTTAATCAGTGCCCATACCTGTTTCTAGACACAAGTGCATAATGTTAACTGTCCAGCCACTGTATCTGTCCACAACATTTCCCTGCATTTGTGCTGATGATGTTCTTGCATCTCATTGGTTGTATTTCATCCCTAACTGTATTGTACTGCGAGCTTTATATTGGTTATGTTCTGTGTGCCTTGTTTAGACTGTACTTTCATTGCTGATATTTTAGATTTCTTATTTCCTCTCTGGGTCTTTATTAGGGCAGCAGAGCTCAGGAGGTGGATGGATTGAGCAGTAGTCTGTCTTCCAGTGCAGCATGTAGCTGACCCATAGCTCCTGCTTGTAAAATGTTAACATTGACAGGGAGGAGAAGAATTCCCCTCCAAAGCTAAGTTATAGTGCCAATGTGAGCTATGCTACCTTCTGCATTCCCTCGATAACACCTGACTTAAACTGTAAAGATTCAAATCTGTCAGACATCGTTTTTTTGCCGGCTGTGCGTAAAAATCATGTTGTACCGAGCGGAAACACTTATGGGGGTGGCATAGCTCAGAGGGTAGAGCGGTCGTCTGGCAATCGGAAGGTTGTAGGTTTGATCCCCGGTCCTGCATACAGCATGTCGAGGTGTCCTTGAGCAAGACACTTAACTCCTAACTGCTCCCCGAGCACCATATGTTGGCAGTTCACTGCTCCTATACAATAGGTTGGGTCAAAAATGCAGAGAAATCCAAATTTCCCCTTGCGGGACTGATAAGGGAATCATTATTATTATTATTATTATTGTATTCCCTTCCTGAAAATGTTTTTCACAAAGTGAAACATTTCAACCATTTTCTTCGTTGACATGATTTCAAAATGCCTGACTGTCACAGAATGCTCAACAGAGATGGTGGCAAAATGAATCAGAGGCACAAGTATTGTTTGCACAAAGAAGGGTGCTGCCAGCTTTAACAGGCCCACTGGCCAGGTAGATGCCATTTCGCAGAAGGCAAACTTTGGTTTGTTTTCTTTTCCACTTTGGATCTACATGTGACCACTGAGAGCAAGGATTAAGGTAGGAAGCAAGGCCTCTCCAGTTTTCAACAAATTCACCCCTTGGTAGATTGCTCTCTCCTGTCATTGTATCTTCTGATATTCCAAGGACCTCCTGATGCTGCTTTCCATGACCTGATGTGAATTCCTCCTTTAATTCCTCCATGGGCTGGCATGTTATTACGCTTGACGAGACCATACTTGATGTTACTGAAGTCTTCCTCAACACTGGCGGACCTTGATGTAAGGTTTTCACTTTTAGAGTGTGGCATCTTTATGCCTGACCAAGTAGGCAGGTAGCATGCTGTTGATGTGATATGGACAAGCTAAGGAAGAAAGTAGAACTTGTCCAGATCACACTGCAAGCTTTTTGCCATCATGACAGATCTCCATCACCCAGTGTTTCAAATCTGTTTGGGATAAATGATCAGCTTCTGGAAAATAGGCTTCTTGGACACATCCACCTGAAATTATTTCCTTTAGCTGGTCGCAAAAAAAAGTAAAATCAGTTCTGGTAGGATTTTAAGATCTAATTTAACTTTTTGCGATCGTCTTACTTGGATTATTGAGCATGCTAAAGACCATTTTCTTTGGTTGCATCTTGCAAGTCTCAGAGGTTACTGGCATGCCTCTGACATCATTCCCCTCAGAATCACTCAAGGCAACAATGACAATTGAATGTATCAGCTCCCTTAGATCTTCTATGGTCATAGATTTCAGAAGTTGTGCCATAGACCTGAGGTAGAAGTCCCTCATTTAGTTGCCCTTTTTTAGGAGACATTCCCAATGATTAATCAGTTTAATGCAATGTGCAAGATCCACTCGAATAACAAAGATGGCAGTTTGGCTGGTGCATCTTCCCAAAGCATACCAAAGCTGTGTTGGTAGGCAAGATTATATGACGGACAATTTCTACAGTTCATATAGTCACTCTCCTTAATAATGCCATTTGAAAATTCTGATTAATTCTTTTTTTTAAAAAAAAGGATTCCCTCATCAGTCCCGCAAAGGGAAATTTGGATTTCTCTGCATTTTAACCCATCCTATTGTATAGGAGCAGTGAGCTGCCAACATATGGCACTCAGGGAGCAGTTAGGGGTTCATTGTCTTGCTCAAGGACACCTCGACATGCTTTTTGCAGGACCGGGGATCAAACCTGTAACCTACCGATGGTCAGCTCTACCCACTGAGCTATGCTGCCCCCATTAGCCATTCAGCATTAACACTCAAAAGCAAGTGCCAATTTCATAGCAAAGAAAGGTCCATTTTTATATGTAACAATTAGTGACATATTATTTGACAGGAACTTTGATTAAGTTTGAGAACTTAAGGCCAGATGTCGCCCCACGATGGGTTTGAACCTGCAACAACTGGCTCGTCAGTTCCCAAAGCATATTGTATCTCTGAACTATCATGGCCCACGCCCTACTGCAATTATTCTGGCCAATCCTGTGAGTAAATGAAATAAGTAAATAAAATAAATATATTTTACAGGGACAGTGCATATTAATGAACATTTTAGAGTCAAATATAAATACACCAGATTTAGTCATAAGGCTGAATTTCATCTGTTGTCCCAAACAGTTACGGGTTCCATCTTCTGCTAAAGGACACTTCGACATGCTTTCTGAAGGAACTGGGGATTAAACCACCAGTCTTCTGACAACTAGTCCTACCTCCTGAGCTGTGCCACCCCCCAATACTGCCTGATTTGTTCATTTTAAGTTTGGAATACAAGTAATCTTTTGTGCTCCAGGCCCTACTGGAGGACTGAACCCACAAAGTCTAAATTTACCTTTTAATCTTTATTTCTGTTGGCAGCACATCGTCCTGACAAAATGGCTTCCTGTTACCCAAAATGCAAATACATGCACATTTTGTTGCAAATTTGAGCCCTGGTGGAGAGAGGCAGGGCAGCCATGCCTAATAAATAGATAAAAGTGTCCAGAAATGGCATTACCAAAGCACAGACAACCAGATCAGTGTTAAAATATCTGGACAACAATGACATGCTAAAGGATGTAACTCATTCACAAAATATTATCCAAGGTATATATGTGAAGAAAGGAAAGATCACAAATGTTTCTTTTAATGGCACAAATGGGCACAAACAAAATCAGTTTTGAATAATTTGGATGATAATAGGGTCCAGGCAAAATATAATGCTTATTATCTTAAAAAGTAGTGCTGCAAAAATAATAGTTTTCGCAGCAAGATTCAGCACAAACTCCGCAGAAAAGAATATTATCTATATGCATGTTCTGATTGGATGCCAACTTCATGGAGGTGTTAATGTCCATCATCAACTGATTATCCAAAGTCGGGTTGCAGAGACATGCTAGAGTCTATTCCAGCACTCACTGGGCAAAAGGCAGGGAACCCCCCTGGACAGGTCACCATTCCATCTCAGGGCTTGAGCAGTTAGGGGTTCAGTATCTTGCTCAAGGGCACTGAACAATATCAGCACACCAGGAATCAGACCATCAATCTTCCAATTACCAGGCAGCTGCCCTACCTCCTGTACTCAGGTGTTAACAGTGTGTCCATGTCTATTTCCCAATGTTTTTTCTGCTGCAGCAAATGTTTTATTTTCGAGTAGAGACAGTTACCAGTCTAATCTAATCTCATCACCCAAATCTGCTCAGTAGCCATAATAACAAAGAGCAAATTCCATGAATCTAGGCTGTAAATAAGGATTCCGTACATTATCAAGTCATCATATTATTCTGATTATCATTTATCATTCGGTCTGTAGTTTGTGAAAAATAAGGATAAATGCCTGTCATGAATTCCAAGAACTCAAATTGAAGTCTTAACGAGGTTTGTGTAGTCTAACCAGCAGCCAAAAGAAATGCAATTATGTATGAATTTCAACATGATATAAATTATAAAAAGGCAACCGTTAATGTATGTCAGGCTGTAACCCGCAAACATTGGGTATTTTCTACTTGATAAAAAGAATAAAACAATTAGCTGGTAGTCAAAATTATCACTATATTTTTGGTCAGTAGACTGATCATTTAAGTGGCTTAATTGCTCCAGCAGAAAATGAGTCATAAGTCTATGAATATTGCTGTTTATGATGGAATTAACTTTCTGAAACATACCCAAAACCAAGAAGCACAGTGTCTTTAGCCTTAGAGGTTAAGGATGTGAGTTATGAAAATAAATGATGTGCGCAGCAGCAATCTGCAATAAAAAGAAACAAGATATCAAGTTCCAAAACAAGAGACATTAATGTGTCTTTGAATCGAATCCACGTGGATGCATTATAGATGTGACATGCGGGGACACAGTCGAAGCGTGTTTCTGGGACGCAAACAAAGCTCACTTTCCAACTGCTGTTTCAATGATGTTCCTCCAAGAGACATGTCTCAAAAGAGAGTGAGGGAAGAAGTGAGTCACCAGGACCCCAAGCACTTGAATTATTCAAAATAGATATAGAAAATGAATTAATGAGTGTCTCCAATAGTAGTTGTTTTTTCCTTTGAAAATGAAATTAACAAGAAAATTACAAATTGACTATAGTGTACACTTGATAAATGGGCTCATTTCTATATTGCTTTTCTAGTCTAGTGACCAGTCAATGTGCTTTACAATGTGTGTCTGGCATTTACCGAGCATGGGGGGATAAAGGCTGGATGCCCTTTCCTGAAGCCCCGTGGTGGGATCCAACCTATGACGCCTTAGTTGGAGGGCTGAGCTACCGAGGGCCCCAAATATGAAAAAGGATCCATCCATCCATAACCACTTATCTGAAATCGGGTCGCAAGGGAACTGGAGCCTATCTCCATTCTCATTGGGTGAAAGGCGAGGTACACCCTGTCGCCAGTCTATCACAGGGCAGAGTAGTTAAGGGAACAGTGTCTTGCTCAAGGACACCTCGACACGCTTCTCTGTAGGACCGGGGATCAAACCTGCGACGTTCCGATCGCCAGGCGACCGCTCTACCCACTGAGCCATGCCGCCCCCTATTAAAAAGGATATTCTACTATATGGTGGAGTAGGTGTTGAATATGCAGATGAGTCCTGAAAGTAAAAAATGCCTTCCTGCAAATCTCTTGACAGACATTATATGATGAATGTGCCATGGTTAAAGCTGTACAGACATTAAGATTTCATTCAGCAGATGCTTTCATTTAAAGCGACATACATTTGAGAGTTACTACAACATGAACAAAGATCTAGTCAGGAGGGAACAATGTGAGCAAGGGTCTTGAAGCTAAGCTTAACTCCAATAGGACGTAAGAGCCATCAAGGAGCCCCTAAACGTAATGTACATAGTGATTAGAAGCAGAATCCCCCAACTTTTCATTAATTAAGTTCACCAAGTCAATAGCTTGGTGGGTACCGCGGTCATCTGGGCAATCAGAAGGTTTCGGGTTTGATCCCAGCACCTGCAGAGAAGTGTGCTTGAGCAATGTGCTGTTGCCTTAATTGCTCAGCCCTGTGATGGGTTATTGACCTTTCCAGGGTTGTGTGAGAACTGAGATAGACTCCAGTTCCCCCACAACCCAACTTTGCACAAGCGCTTGACAAGGATGGATGGAAGTCAAGTTCAACAAAGAGCTGGGTATCTTTTAGCCTTTTCTTAAAGATCGAGAGGGACTCGGTGGATTGGCAGCTCGTTCCACCACTGGGGGAACTAAAGAACAGAAGAGTTTAGCTAGTGACTTAGGGCACTGTTGTGGTGGTAGTACCAGGCACCTCTCATTGGCAGAGCACAGTGAGCAGGAGGGTGTGCAGCCCTGATCTGTGTTAGTTGTTGTTTTGTAGGTTTTGAATTTGATGGGGGCAGCAACTGGGAGTCAGTGGAGGGTTATGAACAGCAGGGTGATATGAGCTGTTTTGGGCTGGTTGAAGACTAGATGCACTGCCACGTTCTAGGTCATCTGCAGAGGTTTGAACGTGCATGTGGGGAGCCCTGTCTGTAAGGAGTTGCAGTCGTCAATGTGTGATAGGCCAAGAGTCTGTACCAGGAGTTGGGCTGCATGCTCAGACAGGCAGGGGCTTGATCTTCCTGATGTTGTACAGGGCAAATCAACATGACTGAACAACAGAGGCCAAGTGAACCTTAAAAGTTAGTTTTTCATCAATCATGACACCCAAGTAGATAGCAATCAGTGTAGGTGCAGCCCTTGTCAACTGCCCACTTAAGTATAGTGAAACTACAGGTGCTCAACAGAAGAGAAGTCTTCATATCAACCCGACAATAGCTACAATCAAATCCATCTCAAACAGTTTCAAAGCACTGACAAAACTAAAAGCTATCTCCATCTAGTTCTCGAGTATGGCTTATCTTGCATTAGAAGAGATGTTGTTTTAATTATATGGGATCTGTGCTCCATCTAAGTCTGTCCACCCCCACCCATGGTGCAAGGAGACGGAAAATGAATCTGTCTAATTATAGGGGGTCAGTAATAAGAGATGAAAAGGAATTTTCTGTCCAATGCTTACTTTCAGTAGCAATTTATTCCAAAAATGGACGGCAAAGAGCAACTGCAATGGTCCTAATTTATTAGAAATTTTACTAAAAAACATCTTTCATATTTTCTGGACTACTGTTTACACTGCAGCCTGTCAGGTTTACTTCGTAACCGTCGAGAAATAGACTAATAAATTGTCTTTGTTTCCCCATATCTAGTTTAAGGGCCATTTTAATCCAAATGTTAGAATATTCAAGTTATAAACTATTCAAGACTGCGTGACTGCTTTAACGTCCTATCCTCCTGCCCTGAGTTCTGTTAGCGGAGCCTCTCTCTGTGTCTCTCTGTTCTGACTCAACATAATCTGTCTAACCTTATCACTTGTCAACTCCTGTACAGTGAAGAGGGAATGTGTGCAGAGACACACCAGATGTCTTGGCATGACAAAGGCTTGATAACTTTCCGAGCAAGATTTCAACCAGCATATCTCGACACCTAGTTCAAGTACAATGCATGCTAAACAATTCTCTGCGACCAATGTGTATCTTCAAATGTCTTTAAAAAAGACATTTTAAGGACGTGACCTTTCTCAAACAGTTCCCCCTCATACCATGAGAGAACTGTGCTATGTACTGTTCTATGGGATTTGACACATCACTGGTTCATCTTAACCCCCCCCCCCTCTTCCTGGTTGCTAAGTGTCCAAATTTGGCAACCAAACTTTATTAGCATCACTGACTCTTCATCATCAATATTCTGTGACCCTAACTGGGGTTCAACAGTGCCTTTAAGATTCCTGCCAAGCAGAAAGGTAACTGTTTACACAGCTTAATCCATTTCAGCTCATCCATTAATATCCGAGGCATGCCAGGACCAATTTTGGAGGCCTACGCATGAGGCTGCACAAGCAAACATTCAAACACACATAGTATGCAAATACACTTGCATACTACATAACACACAGAGTACAAAGCACAGCAAGCATCCAGACTTTCAAACATGCATAAGCTAAAGTTGTTGGTTTTGACAACATGGACTCAAGCAAATCACAACCAAGAAAAAAAAAAGACTATGTAGGTAAACATGAGTAAATCTCAGGGAACCATTAGTCCCCACGTTGTGGGGGTGGACACGGACCTAGATGGAGAATGGGGAGATTAAGTTCAAGTCCCCTTACTGAAATCCAGCGGTGGGATTGAACCCCCAGCAGCTGGCTTGTCATTTCCCGTAATGCACCCTCTACCACTGAGCTACTGCAGCCCCGTTTCTATGGCAATGTAACTGTGTTTTATACGAGTAATAATGAGCAAACCTTTTGAAAAAAATGTTTCATATTGAACCCACAACTCTTTTGGTCTGTTTAAAGTAAGGATAATGAAAAAACCAGATGTGTTTTCCCCCTCTAATCAAACTGTTAAAGCTGTGTTTAACTTCATGGGGCTAATCTTACAGAAGCCTTGTGTGAGTGAGAACACTTTCAACACAGAGCCTGGCTTTCCCTGCTTCTCTGATGCTTCTCTACATCTAGACGATAGTGGTAGGTAATAATTCAGTATTACCATCTAACATTTCACAGACGTGTTGTAGTGGCTGGACACTCAGACACTGCCATATCGTGGCACATTTTTGCCGTGGAAACGAATGATAACGGGACTCTGCTAGCTCAAGTTTCTCACACAAAAATAGCTCTGAATCGTGTGAGGGAATAGCTGAAAAAACACCATTATTCACATAGCCAAACTGTTCGATACCCTTCAAACTCTCCTTCAGTTATCGAGGTGGGTCATCTTTTCCATATCGCCCTGAAATACAGGACATCCCATCTCCAGCTGGGCCACAATGCAGGTGACGTCATCACGGGACAGGCGCTTCTAGAAATTCCCGACGCAATGGCTATGGGGTCTGATGACTGGACACCTTAAACATACAGCTTTAGGCAGGGTCGGTCGCGTCTGAAGTGAATTAGATGTGTCGCGTACGTACACCGAGGCTCCTACAAAACGGGGTTAAAGAAGTAGGATGCCCTCCTATAAAAGTCAGTGCGAGATTTCAAAAACTTTCCCCCTTCGCGGTATGAGACAACAACCAGTCTGCAAGGCTAGAAAACACGCCACACTGAACCCAGCGCTATAAATACGCACATGTAGACACGGACTCAGCAGGTATGAAACAGACGCTAACCTCTGGGACGAAGTGACGCGTTGACCCCCGTAAGAAAAGGGGGCACACCGTACAGTTGTTATTGACAACCCGACCATCCCGGCATGTTTGGACGGCATGCAGCCGCTTCCCATGTTCAAGAAAACAGTTCCGATGCGAAATGATCGAATGGCAGACAACCCTTACCGTTGCTTTCCTGATTTCGAGATTTATGTCAAACCTTGGACAGGGGATGGTAAACCCACACGGTGCCTTGGCGTTTTGGAAGTACGAGACGTTGTTTAAGCTGCCACGTACAGATCCCCCCTCTCACATTGGACAAGAGAGACGCAACTATGCTAGTAAATGCGCAGCGACATTCCTCGTCTCTGCCTTCGCTGTACTGCTGCTGTGCTAGATTTGATACCGGTGCTGGAGTGTTAACCTCAAGTTCGGTGGATTTTTCTCAAAATGAATAACAAGCCCAACCTTATCTAAAAGATTTTAGGGTATAATTTACTTTTTGAGTGAAATAGATTCCCATGTAGTCACATAGATGACTGCGTGTGTGTGTGTGTGTGTGTGTGTGTGTGTGTGTGTGTGTGTGTGTGTGTGTGTGTGTGTGTGTGTGTGTGTGTGTGTG